>JAJMZS010000549.1:0-24647 GCA_023807205.1 Isotricha prostoma | reverse complement strand
CCCCATATTATATTAAAAAGATTTTTCTTTTTTTTCAATTTTTTTTATTAATATTTCAATGTGTTTAATTTATAAATTTTTAATATATAAAAAATATAATATTAAAAAAAATAATAAATTTCTCAATAAAATAGTTAATAGAAATTATTTTTTAAAAAATAATTTTTATTTAAAAATTAAAGATATCTTAAAATTATGAAACCTAAAATAATTTATGCTTTAACCCTTCTAATTCTTTTTAATATAATTTTTGCTCAAAATGTGCAATTTGAATTTTTAACTTTTGATGAAGCAGTAAATTATATTAATGATGTACCTTTTAATAAAAATGATTATGATGATATGATTTCAAATCTTATAACTTTATTGACTAATAGATATATTTATTTAGATATTGCTAAAAATCCTCCTTCTCCTTTTAAACCTGTTGATGTGATTGAAGAATTAAAATCAATAAATACAAAATATATTAATTATTATGATTTTTATCAACAAGTCTTTACTATTTTATTAAAATTACAAGATGGTCATTTACAAATTTTTTTTAAAAAAATTTTAGAATTAGAATATGTCAGTCCTATTATTTATTATACAAGAACAGTTAATTCTAGAAATTATTTGTTTTGTGAAATAATTAATCCAGCAGAAAAATTGTTTGATATATCTTTATTAAAAGAAATATATCAAAATAAAAAATATCCAATTAAAAGTATAAATGGTAAAGATCCTTTTGATTATGTACAAACATTTGGGAGATATCAAAAATTTAAATCTGAACATGCACAGTTTACTTTTAATATAAATAGATTTACTACTGTTGGTCGTTTTCATACATATCCTTTTATAAAAAGAGATTTAACAAATATTAAAATTGAATTTTATAATGATATTATAATTAATTTTGATTACAAAATAATAAAACCTAAAATAATATCACGTCAATTAGAAGAATTTTATGAAAAAGAAATGAAAAAATATTCTCCTGATGATATTCTTAAACCAACAATTATTGAAATTGAACAAAAATTTATAGAACAAAATAATAAAACAAGAAATTTACAAGAATCATTATGGGATATGACTTATCAAGGGAAAATAAAAATAAAAGTTGATTATAAAAATAAAGTTAATGTAATTTATCAAAATAGCTTTGGTTTTTATAAGATTGAAAACAATACAGTAAATATTGATACAGATGCCTTTAAATTTGTTGGGTTAATGCATGAAAAAATAAGTAGAAACAATTTTCCAATAGTAATTATAGAGGATTTTAATGCAGGAGGACTTATTGGATATGTTTTTTTCTTATTAAATGCCATAAATCCTGAATTATCATTAAATTCATTAAATATTGCAATGAAAGTTTTAGATAAAAATAATACTGAATATGAAATTGATAATTATGGAAATGGAATTAAACATAAAAGAAGTAAAATTAATAAAACAACCTTTAATGCAATTTGGAATGTTTTTAGTAAATCAAAATATAATATGAGGAAACCAAATCAAATTATTGTATTTACTGATGGTTTTTCATATAGTGCAACTAGTTTATTTATAAAAAATTTACAAGAATCAGGAAATGCTATTATTGTTGGTTATAATGGTAATCCTTCTGTAACAAAAAAACATGATAAATTTGATTCTAGTCAAGCACCATCATATGTTAGTTCATTTCCAAATGATACAAATGTAATAAATTTAAGTAAATATGGAATTATAGCAATTGGAATAACATTTGCTGAAACATTTAATGATAGTTATGTAAATAAAGAAAAAACTCCAATTCCAAGAGAATATATTATTAATCCAATAGATGAAAGAAGTAATATTTATGGAAAATATAATGATAATAGATATAATGAATTTATAAATGAAGCAAAAAGAATATTTAATAAATATAAAAAAGAATGTAATCCAGATAATAAAAAAATGGTTTTATATAATTCATATTGTAAATTCGGTAATGATATTCAAATAGGAGGATATAAATGTATAGATGGTAGATGGCGTAATACATGTCAAATTTCTAATTGTAAAAAACCATATATTTTTGATACTTATGTTAAAAGATGTTTTCTACCAAAAGGTAATAGAACAGTAAGTGATAAATAGAATATAATACGAAAAAGAAATGAAAAAAGAAGAATAAGAAATAAAAATGTTAAATAAATATATAATTTAAAGGATTTTTAAATATTTTTATTTAAAAAAACTTTATAATATTATTAGAAAAAACTGAATTTTTAAGTAAATTATTATAATATCAATTAAAATTCAAACTAAATTTCATTTATTTATAAATAATTGATTTAGTAAAAATAAAAAAAATATATTTTTAAAAATCTTTTGATAAAATAAAATATTTGATTTTTAAAAAGTTTGTAAAATTAAAAGAAGAATAACTATAGTTAATTAATAATATATGAATTAAATTAAAAAATATTAAATTAACAAATTTTAAATTAATTTCTAATTTTTGGAGTATAAATATAATAAAAGGAAATAATTTAATACAATTTGAAACCATATTTATCTAAAAAATAATTTAAAAATATATAATTTAAAAATAATCATCCTTTTTTTTATTGTCATAATTTTTATTAAATATTAATTTAGTTATTTAGTTCATAATACTATCATTAAAATTTTCATTATTTTACAATTATAATTTATAATCCTAATTAAAATAATTTAAATATTTTTTATAAAAAACAGTAAATATAATTATTTTTTAATAATTATTTTGTTTATAAATAAAAAAAATATTATTTACCAATTTTTTAATTTTTCTAATGGATCATTTTTATCTTTATTTTTATAATAACTTTTACTTAAGAAATTATAAGTTGGAAATCTTAAGAATTTTGCTTTGTCTTTTTTCCCTAATACATCACCAAAAAAAATAACTTCTTTTTTATAATATTGATTTAAAGGATATTTTCCTTTTTCATAATTAATAAATCTTTTATTAAATTCTCCTCCAAAACTAGAAAAATTTACATGAGATAACTTCAAATCATTAAAATAAGGTTTTTTTGAAGGATATTTCAATTCAGATAATAATGATTGATTATTATTATTTCTAAAAAAAGAATTATTATTAGTATTTCTAAATGAAGAAGATTTGGTATTTAAATCAGTTGAATAATTTGAATTATAAAATGTAGAATTTGTATTAAAAAATTTATATGGAATATAGTTTCTTTTTTTATCTTCATTTTCATAATTTATTGAATCTAATAATTTAATTTCATTTAATATTTCTTTATATTTAGAAGCTCTTTTATCATTCATAGAATCAAAATTAATTTTTATTAAATTTCTTTTTGATTTATTATACATTTCTTCAAATGAATCATAAATATATTTTTTTTCATTTTGTTGATTTTGTTTTTTATCATTATAAGTAGTTGATGATAAATTAAATGTATCAGTATTTTTATTTATTGATTGATTTGTTTTATTTTTTGAATTTTCAATTTTATCATTTGAATATTCTTCAAATCCTAAATCAAATACATTTGCTTCTTTTACAATTGGTTCATAATTTTCAGGTTCAAAATTTTGGTTTGTTTTACTTTTTTCTTCTTCTTCATTTTCCATTTAATAATTAATTTTTTTTTAATAATAATCAATAATATATAATATAAATCTAAGAATAATTAATTTAAATTTTTTTTTGTTTTTAAAAAAATTTTTTTATTAAAATAGATTAATAATACATAATTAAAAAATATTTAATAATTATTTAAAATTTTTTTTACCCATATCTAAATAAGTTTTACTATATATTGTATTTTTTGTTTTATTTGTTCTACTTATTTTATTAACTAAAGCTTCACTAAAAATAATCCTTTCACTATTTGATGTATTTCTTGAGTTAGAATTTGAATTTTTAGTGAAATATTTAAATCCTTTTATTTGAATACCTTGAATACTATTTTTAGGAAAAACTGAATTTTTAACTTTTTTTTTAGTTTTTTTTTTATCATCATTGGATGAATTAAAACTATTAAAACTTTTCAAAATATTATTATCAGGACTAAGGGATAACATATTTAAATTTCTTATATTATTTTTTGAATCAGGACTTTTATTATTATGAGAATTAATATTAGTTCCATATATAATTTCCCTATTAAAAATATTTTTAATATTTTTAATCCCATTTTTCTGAATTTTTTCTTTATTATCTTTTTTATTATAATTAATATTATTACTATTATTATTACTATTAATATTGTTTGAATTGGCTTTTTTATTTGTTAAAGGTGAATTAGAATTTTTTATGTTTGGACTTTTATTTTTTTTTATATTTAACACTAAATCAGATTTATGATAATTTCTATTAAAAAATCCTCTTTCAGTAAGTGGAATATCTTTAAGTTTTTTTTGACTACTTTCATTTTTATCTTTCTTAATAGCATTATATGATAAAGTTTTCTTATGATGAATTTTATTAATAGTTTTTCCCATTTTTGGATTTGAAACTGTTCTTTTACTATTATATGAAGATATTTGATTATGAGTTGAAGAGGAAGAGGATGGACTTAATTTTTTATTTTTTTTTACAATATTAGAAACTTTACTTTTTGAATTTAAAGATTTATTAATTGGAGAAAAACTTTTTATATTTCTTTGATGAATTTTTTTATTGTTTAATTTATTAGAAACTTTTTTATTAACTTCTTTAAATATTTTAATAACATATTCTTTATTATTATTTGTAAATAAACTTTGAATTATTTTTGGTTTTTTAATTGAATTATTTAAATTTTTATTTATTATTTTTTTATTTGAGTTAATAGAATTATTATTTTGAATTAAATTTTTTGAATCAATATCAATTGTAGTTGAAGATACTTTTGTATTTTTCATTCCATTTGAAGTAGTACTATTTACATTTAATCCTGTATAATTATTGTTTTTTTTTTCTCTATTATTATTACTTAAACTATTATATCCTCCTCCATTTAAATATCTATTATAATTTCTTCCTTTTATTTTTGAATTAATTGTATTAAAATTTAATCCCATTCTTTTTTTATTATCATTATTTTTTTTTAATGTTGTATTTGAAAATTTTCTTTCACTCATAAATTTAGTATTATTATTATTTTCAGCATTTGAAATTTTATTAATAATATTTTCTAAACTTATATTCTTTTCTGAATTATCATCTTGATTTACACCAAAAAATTTTTTAATTCCACTTGTATCAGTTTGATCTAAAATAGAATCTAAGGCTTGAAAAGTAAAAAATTGTTCTAAATCATTACTTTCTTTAATTAAACCTTTTTGTATTTTTTTTTTTTTATTTTCTAAATCTTCTTGATTATCAATTATTCTTTGTTTCCTTTGAATATTTTTATAAATATATTTACTTTCTGGTAAAATAACATAATTAGGAAAAATTACTGAACAACTATCATAATATTCAAAAATTTTTGGAAGACATCTTTTACATTCTGACATTGTATAAACTTTTTGTAGAAATTCTGAATAATCACCTTTTATTAAAAAATCTTTAAATTCTGCCACAATATGAGTATTTTCATTACAAATAATTTCATTTATTATTTTTATATTATAAAAATCTTTATTAAGAGAATTTGATTTGATAAATTGTTGATTCACAATTTTTTCTAATATATTCATTGGAGTTATTTCTTTATTAATTGAATATATTTTATTTAATACATTATTATTTTTTCCAATTAAATAATCTGTTTCATTTATATTATTTTCTGTTTTTTTTGAAATTATTGAATTATCATAACTTGATTGTAGTGACTTTAAATGATTAGAATTTGAAAATGATTTACTATTCATTTTTTTTAAAGTAATAATTTAATTATTTATTGTATATTTGTCAAAAAAATTATTTTGGAAAAATAAAGTATATATAATAATTTTTGAAATTTAAATTATAAATATATTTTTTTATATTTTTAATAATTTGACTTATTTTATTATAATTTCAATATAAAAACTTAAAAATTTTAATTCAATAAATTAATTAAAAAAAAATGAACAAATATTAAAAGAATTTTTTTTATTTTAATAAAATTTTTATATAAAATTATCAAAATTAGTCATATAAATATTATTTAATAAAAAAATTTGTGATTAATTATAAAATGATAATGAACTTTTAATCAAATCTTATCCTATAATCTTTAGATATAATTTTTCCTAATTTTTGAATATAATTAAAAATTGTTTTCCATTAATACTTTTATTTATTTTTATTTTTAATCTATTTATAATTTGACTATAATTCCTTTATTTTAATCTATTTTTAATAGGATAATTTTATCAATATAAAGATAATATTCAAATTTAAACTTTCAACTATGAAATAATAATATCATAACCTTCATTAATATTTTAAATATTATTAATACTATTCATTCTTTTAAAATAAAATAATTAAAATGTTTTTAAAAAGATTGTAACAATAATTTATTATACATATTTTATTATTATAAATGTACTCCATTCATATTTTAATAATTTAGTTATAATTAAACCAACTTTTAAAAATTAAAGGTATAATATAAATTTATTTTTATTTTTTTTAAGTTATCTATCTATTTAATATTTATATAATTCTCAAGTCTCAATTTTTTAATAACATTTTATTTCTTTACTTCTTTTTGCTAGAATTAAAATTGTTTTTCAATAATTGATATTTTTATTTTTCAAAAATTCTTTAATGTATATCAAATAATTAAATATTTAAATCAATAATAAACTCAAAAAACTTAAAAAAATATTGTTTTAATTATTTATATTATATAAAAAGTAAATTTAAATTCTTAATTTATTTTCTTTAAATTAATAAAATATTTTATAATTTAAAATTAAGATATATATATATATTCCAATTTAAATAAATACAATTAAAAAAAATGAATACCCAAATTAATATAGGAGAAAAACAAATAACTAAAACAATAAAACTAATAAATTTAAAACCTTCAAAAAAAATAAGTTCTCCTATAACCCCACAAAATAATTTAAAAAATTTTTTTCCAAAAGATTTTTTTGAAAATTCAAATCAACAAATGAAATTTCAACAATGTGATTTTTCATTTAAAAAAAGGCATTCAGATGAAACAAATAAAAATAAAAATATTAATAATTTACTAAATAACAATATAAATAAAGAAAATATTTTATTTAAAATTTCATGTAAAATTGATAGTTCAACAAATTCACATAGTACTAATAATTCAGAAAGTGGAAATTTTAATTCAAAAGAAATAAATACTGAAAAAATTGATGAAATTGAAGAAGATAATTTTAAAGAAACTCCTCATTTTTTTCCTAAAGTTGATATTTGTGAAGGAAAAAATAATTCAGAAAAAACATCAGATAATATTTTCTTAAATAAAAATTTAGTTGATGGTGATAAAGTAAATAAAGAAATTAAAAATTTATTTGATAATATACCTGAAAATTTAAAAAGTGATCCAGATGTAAATGAAAAAGTAGGAATGTTATTAAAAAATATTTATGAAATGAAACAAATTATCAATAATAAAAAAGATGAAATTAATTATCCTACAACTCAAAGAAATAATAAAAGAATTAATCAAAATAATAATCAACCATTAAGTTCAAGAAATTTAATTTCAAATATTAATTGTAATATAAAGGGGCCTAAGGGTAATTCAAGATATGTAAAAATATAAAATAAATTGAAATTTAGTTTTATTTTTTACTTTTTATTTTTTACATTTTAATTAAAATTATTTAAACAGTAATTTAATCTAAAAATATAATTTTATTTATCATTTTTTATAATATTTTAACTTATTAATTATAATTATATAAAAAAATACAAAATAAAAAAATGCAAAAATTTAGTTAAATCAAACTCAAAAAAAAAAAATAAAATAAAAATTATCAAAAAATTAAATATATATCTCAAATAGATATGTCATCAAAACTAAGAAACCTCGCATTAACAATAATAAAAACAAATAAAACTCCAATGGACGTAAACTCAATAATATCAGAAATAAAAAAATTACCTGAATTCTCTCGTCAAAAAGACGATTCCCTACGTCCAATAATAAAAAATTTACTAAAAGAATTAAAACAACAAAAAATAGAGAATTCTTCAAAAGAAAAAAATGAAGAAACTTTAATACAAAAAAAGCGTAAAAGAGAAATTTTTCCTGATTCAAATAACACAAATCCTGAAAAATTTTTATATGAACCAAATATAACATTAGAAAATTTAGGAGGAATGGATGAAATAATAAAAGAATTAAAAGATATTATTTCACTTCCACTTTTTAATTACCAAATATATAAAAAATTAAATATTTTTCCAATAAAAGGAATTTTACTTTGTGGTCCTCCTGGTTGTGGTAAAACAACATTAGCATATGCAATTGGAGGTCAATACAAAATTCCTTTTTATAAAATTACAGGTCCTGAAATAATTTCTAGTTTAAGTGGTGAAAGTGAATTAATAATAAGAAATTTATTTAATACTGTTATTAATAATGCACCAAGTATTTTATTTATAGATGAAATTGAAACTATTTTAGGTAAAAGAGAACAAGCTAATAAAGAAATGGAAAGAAGAATTGTTGCTCAAATTATGACTTGTATTGATGATATTAATGATAAACAATTTAAAGAATTAAATAATCCTGTTTTTATAATTGGAGCAACATCAAAACCAGAATTTATTGATAATTCAATGAGACGTTCTGGTCGTTTTGATAAGGAAATTCATATTGGTTTTCCTACATTAGAAATGAGAGAAAAAATGATAAGAAAAATAACTGAAAATAATATAATATCAAATAATGTAAATTATTATGAATTAGCAAAATCAACTCCTGGTTTCTTAGCAGCAGATTTACAATCATTAGTAAGAGTAGCTGGTCATCATTCAATAAAAAGATGTGTAGAAAATAATATAAATATAGAATTAATAAATATAAATGAAATTGATTTTGAATATGCTATTAAAATAATACAACCAACAAGTAAAAGAGAAGGTTTTTCAACAATACCAAATGTAAGTTGGGATAATATAGGAGGATTAAAAGATTTAAGAAATGAATTATATTATGATATAGTAATGCCAATATTAGAACCAAATAAATTAAAATTAATAGGAATTAATAAAGCAATTGGTGTATTATTATATGGACCACCAGGATGTGGTAAAACATTATTAGCAAAAGCAGTAGCAAATGAAGCAAAAGCTAATTTTATATCAATAAAAGGACCAGAATTATTAAATAAATATGTAGGTGAAAGTGAAAGAGCAATAAGATCCTTATTTATTAGAGCAAAAAATTCATCTCCTTGTATTATATTTTTTGATGAATTAGATGCTTTAGTACCAAAAAGATCAAATGAGAATAATAATTCAAGTGAAAGAGTAGTAAATCAACTTTTAACTGAAATGGATGGGTTAGAAGATAGAAAACAAATTTTTATTATTGCTGCTACAAATAGACCTGATATTATTGATCCTGCAATGTTAAGACCAGGAAGATTAGATAAATTACTTTATGTACCTTTACCTGATGGAAATGATAGAATTTCAATTATACAAACTTTAATTAGGAATTTACCAATTGATAAAAATATTAATGTTTTAGATATTTTTGATAATAAGAAATTGGATGGTTTTAGTGGAGCTGATTTAGCTGCTTTAGTTAGGGAAGCTCAATTATCTGCTTTGAAAAATTTAAGGTTAGATAATGAGAACGATGTTGTTATTAAGAAAGAAGATTTTGAATATGCTATTTCAAATGTATTACCTAGTGTTTCTATTGGAGATAGAAAGAAATATGAAAATTTGAAAAGGAAGTTACAAGAGAAAAGATCTCATATTGAATGATTTTTTTTTTTTTTAATTTTTTGAGGTTTGAAAATATTTTTTTTAATTTAAATTTTTATTATTTTTAAATTTTTAAAACATTAAAAATATATATATATATATATGTTTATTATTTTTATCTGTTTTTTTCCCTATTTCCGAGACATTTAATTTTTCAAAAAAAAAGAAAAATTTCAAAACAATTTTTAATAAACAAAATAATCGATTTATTCAATAAAAAAAGTATTAATTATTATAATAAATATACATATCCCTATTTTTGAATAAAAATTGGGAGTAGGAAAAAAAAAGAACTGAAAATAATCAAGTGGCAATCTTGAATTTATTTCTTTTTATTTTATTTTTATACCCACAATTAGCAATAGCATTTTCTTTTTGAAATTCAATAAACATTTTAATACCTTTTTCACATTCATTTAATTGACAAATCTTTTTAATTACTTTTTCATCATCATTTAACCATTGATCTTCTAAAGCTTGAATATGATTAAATCTTTTATCAGGATCAATAGCAATTAAATTATTTGTAAATTCTTTACAACCTTTTGAATAAAAATTTAAATCATTTTCTTCTTTTATACCTTTAATAATTTGTTTTTTGCAATCTTTTTCAGATAATTTACCATTATTTTTAGAAACTAAATTTTTTTGATTTTGCATTGTAAATAATATACAACCAGTAGCATGAATATCATTTTTTCCTGCATTAATTCTTGAAATTTTACTTCTTTTAAAACTTTCAGGTGGAGAAAATTCATCTGTTCCTGATGATACATGAATAGTTTTTTCTTTAGGAATACTTTTTGTAATTGAAAAATCACATAATTTAAGCACATAATTTTCTCCTATTAAAATATTTCCTGGTTTAATATCACCATGAATTAAATTATTTGTATTTAAAAAAAATAAACCTTTTATTATTTGCTTTAAAAAAAATTTCATTGTATATTCACACATCAGATGAATATAATCAAATTTAATTGTATTCATTGTTAATTTTAATATATTATGTTTTTGAAAATGTGAAATAAATAAATTCAAATCCCTATATTTTGCTTTTTCCATTATTACTGCAAAAATTGAATATTTTTTATCTTTGGTTTCATAAATAAAATTTGTTGCTACAACACTTTTTATTATATTTGCATTGAATAAATTTCTTGATAAATTTATTTCTTGTTTAATATTAATTTCAAGACAATTTTCTCTATCATCTTTATTTTTAATTATTGCCATTATTTTTATAGCATATCTGTTTGGTATCCTATTATATATTATTTCATATACATAACCAAATGAACCATTTCCTAATTTACTTATTAATGATATTTCTCTTTTTAATCCATTTTGAGAAAAGTTTTCTGTTAATTTTTTTGATAATTCAACTGTTGGAATTTTTAAATCTCCTATTACTATTATTTTATCTAACTTCGACATTTAATTAAAAAAAATAATATCACTATATTTTAGTAATTTTTTTTATTTTTTTGTATTTACAAAAAATTATATTTAGATATATTTAAATAAAAAAAATAATTTAAAATCAAAAAAATTACATAAGTTAATTTTTAACTATTATTCTAGTTGAATTTATTTATTACATTCTTAGATTCTTCAACATTATTTCCAATATTTGAATTAATTACTTATTCTCGATAATTTTTTCTTTTTTTATCTTAACCTTTATTATGCTATTTTCATTTTCATCTGTATACCTAATTTCTAGAATAGGAGAATTTTTGAGCATTATATATTATTGTTTTCCATATAAAATTAAATAAAAAATATTCTTATCTATATTAGATTAAATTTATAAAATCTTTTTAAACATTTATCAAATAGTAAAATTTTATTTTTTATATTATATTATGTTTTTAACAATCATTGTTATCTGGTTTAATATCAAACAGATATTTAACCAGTTTTTATTCTATTAAATCAATAAAATAATATATTTATTATAAATATATATTTGAAAGCATTGAAAATTATTTGTATTTTATTTTAAATGTTAACTTTACTTTTATAAACAAAGAGAAATACAATTTTTGTTTTTTAAATACTTTAATTTAAAAGTATCAATAATTTCATCATTCATTTTAAAGCATTAAAATTTATAAAATATGTTAAATAATATTTTAAAATTTTTTAAAAAGATAAAATAAAAATGGACTCAATCAAAAAAAATCAAACTTTTTTGATGATGAAACATTATATCTTAATGAATTATATCTAATGATTATATATAAAGATCATGAAGAATAATATTATCTTAATTAAAATAAAATAAAATTTTCAATTTAGATGAAAATTCTAAAATATGGAGAATGAAAATTCTAAATTTTTTATTTTTCTAAAATTATTAAGGAAAAAAAATATTTATTCTTCAATATCATGCATTTTTTACGAATATATTGAAGCAATTAAAACAACATTCAGATAAGAAATATAATTTGTTTATAAAAATATTATATATACTAGAAAATAAATTTTTTAAAATAGGAAATATTAAGGAAAAGAAGTAATTAAATGTATAAAAATAATAAAAAATATTTAAATTTAATCATTATCATAAATAATAAAAAATCTGATATATTAAATAAAGTTGGATTTATTGTAGAATTAGGTCTTTATTTATCATTAAATAATATAATTAATATCAATTATATTAAAAGGAAATATATGAATATGATTTATTTGATTATAAAACTTAACATTTTTAGTTCCAAAAAAATAAAAAGATTATATAAATCATATCAAAAAATAATATTATTATTTATAAATAAAGAAATAAGTTTAAAAGCTCTTTAATTTATATATTTTGCAAAATTTAAGAATAAATAAAAAAATCTTCTCTTATTCTATAAAAATATAAGAAACAATTTTTTTTGTTGATAAAATTTGATATATAAAATATTTAACTATGAAATAATATTAAAATAAAAAGATAAATTTTAATTTTATTTTATGATATGAAAAAAAGAATTCAAGAGAAATTCAAAAAATTAAGTCTTATGAAAAGATAATATATAACAAAAAATAATTATTAAAAATATAATTTGTTTAAAACAATTTGAAAAAATAATAATTAAAAAAATTTAAATTTTTATTAAATTTAAATAGGATAATTTTTTTATTATTTTATTTAAAAATAATATAATACCATCAAATTTTAACTACTTATATAAATAAAAAATAAAATAAAAATAAAATTTAATATTTGAATATGGGGTAATTGGGGATATCTCTATTTTAATCCAGTATTTTATATTTTTATTTTTAAATGATTACAAATAGTTTAAAATTAAATAATAATTTGTAATCATAAATAAATCAAACTATTAAAATCCTAATCCATTTTGACCTGCAGGAATATAATCAAAAACTTCTTCAATTTCATTTTTTCTTGTTTTTCTTCTTCTTGTTTTTATTATTTGATTAATAAAATATATTAAACCAATTATAATTAAAATAAAAATTACAATAATTTTAATACCAATTGAAGAACTATTATTATTTTTATAATCCGTATAAAATCCAATTGTAGTTTTTTCAGTATTAAAAATAAATTCATATTTAGTCATAAATGGTTTTCCCAAAGTCCATTCTTGAAATCCATGAATATGAGTGAAAATAACTAATAAACAATATTTATCATCTTTTTCTAAAAATAAATCTTGATAATTTAAAGTAAAAGTACAATTAAATTCTCTGTGATAAAAATTAAGACTAGGAAGTAATTTTATATTTGTATTTTTATCACAATAAACATAAACCAAACCAAATTCTTCATATTTTTCATAGCAATTATTACTAATATTTAATTTTTTAAAAACTAAATCTTTATATTCATTTGGTGCTCTTATTAAACCAAATTCTATTACAATTTCTGCATATTTTGATAAACTCTGTGATATTGAAATATTATCATATTTTATATTATCAAATTGAATTTTCCAATTTGTAGTATATGGATTTATTTCTATTTTTGTAAATTTTAATGAATTTTCATTATAGTTTTTATCATTTTTATGTGGGTAATCTCCAATTATTAATTCTCCACTTTTTTTATCTTTATTAAATTTAATAAACCAAATTAAAGATGATATTATTTTTTTTTCTTTTAATATTTTTAAAAAATTTAAATCATCTGAATTTCTTTCTTTTATTAAATTTAAACCTATTAATCCTGAATTTTTATTATCATAATCTGCCATTAAAAAAGGGAAATTTTTATAAGATATTTTTTTTCCTTTTTCATTTTTTAAAATTAAAGTATCTTCACATAAATAACCATTATAATAATTATTATAATAAAATTTTTTTTTTTTATTTGAAACAATTGAACTTGTTATTGAAGATGTATTTGAATAAATATCTTTTAATTCTTTTTTTGAATTGGCTATTATAAAATGATAATATGATGTAGCAATATGAAGTTTAATTGTTTGAATTGGTTCACCTATATTTATTTCTGCCATTTCAAGATTTTTTCTTAAAGAATGTAAATAAGTATGATTTTTATCTATTGTATTTTCTATTGTTTTAAATGGGATTTTTATTATTGAAAAGATATGAGAAAATAGTAATATTGATATTAGTATTTTCATCATTTTTTTATAATATTATTATTTTATTTTATTTAATACTTAATACAAAATATATTTGAGTGAATATATAATAATTTAAATAAAATTTATGAAAAAAACATTTTTATAAAATATAAAAAAAAAAATAAATAAATATTTTTGGTAAATTAAAAATGATTTAAAATATTATTTTAGCCTATTATCATTAAACAAAAGGATTCTTTTCCAAGTTGTATTCATTTATCTTTTTTAAAGCTAAAACTTTTATATTAGCATCACCAGGTGTAATTTGATCTTTTTCCAATTCTTTTTTTATTTTAGTTAAAGGATTTTTATAATCATCCAAATCCATAAAGACATCAATTTTATTTAAAACATCTTTTTTTTTACTTTCAAATTTTTTTTTTTCAATTATCTTAGTCCAATCAGTTTCATATTCTTTTAATTTTTCTCTTTGAGAAATAGGAATATTTTTAATATCATTAATTAATTCTTCAAAAAATTTATTATCTTCTTCTTCATCTTTTTCAACTACTTTTTCAAATTCATCTTTACTTTGAATACTTATGTTACTTTCTTTCTTCTTAAAAGGGAAAACTTCATTTTTATAATTACATTCATTTTCAGATATATTCTCAACAATTTTTCCAAATGAGTCTGTACTTTCTTTTTTTTTTATTGGATTTAGAATAATCATACTGTTTCTAAGATTTTCACAATATGAGCCAAATATTGTTGAATTTCTTAAAATATTATTATCGTTTCGAATATCTAATTTATTGTTTTCTCTTGCTAGTGTAATTCTTTCTATTAAACTCTCTTTTTCTCCTTCAAATTTTATTTCTTCATCTTTAATTTTATTTTTTATTATATTTTCAATATCTTCTTTAAGCTGTTCTAAAATTTTAATTTTATCTTCCATTTTTTTTGTAGTATCTTCTGATAAGTCTCTTATTCTATCCTTATATTTTTTTACTTGATCTTCAGATAATTCTTTACCTTTTATTTTGTTTATTAATCTTATTAATCCATTTTTTATATTCACAAATTTATGATAATTTTTATCAAACTCATCATGTTCTGATATTGTTTTTGAAATTTCATTTTTTCTTTTATTCCATTCATCATTTATTATTCCACCATCATCTAATTCAAATCCATTTGAATAATTACATTCGATTTTTCTATCTTCTCTATCAATCATGTATAATTTTATTTTTATTTCATCATTTTCTTTTTTAAATTCCAATTCAATTTCCTTCATATTTGTTAAATTTTTATTTTCATTTTTTAATTTATCCATATTAATCTTATATAAATAAATGCTTTCATATCTTGAAGGATATAAATTAAAATGATTTTGCTCATATGCAAAATTAACTTTTATTTCTTTTGTGCTAATTATATTATCAATAATTATTCGATAATAACACAATTCAATAGAATTATGATTTTGAAAAAGAAATTGTTCTACACTTCCTCCAATATTTAAATAACAAATAATTTTAGGTTCATATGGAATAAACTCTTTTAATTCTTTAATTGGGAAATTATTTTTATTTTGATAATAATAGGTATATAATCCAGCACCAATACTACTGCATTCATCAATTAATATTGTTTTTGAAATTTTAAAATTTTTATGACATGATTTAATAATTTCTTGAAATTTAGGAATTCTCATTAATTCACCTGCCATTTCTATTTTGACTTGATTAATAATATCTTGAGGAATATATTTTAAAAATCCATTAAATTCATTAGTAATATAATTAGTATAATTTTGAATTAACATTTCAAATGAATCTCTTGTTAATACATAGTTTAAATCTTTTGAATCATAAAAATTTTCTATTAAAACATTTGTATCTTCATTAACTGTAAGAACTTTTCTTGCTTTTAAAACAGCATCTAATATATTCTTTTTATTTCTTTTAATAAATGATGCAAATTTTTCATCTTTATCTGAAATTGAATTTTCTCCTTTAAACTGTTCAATACATAAATTATAAATTCTTTTATCTATATTTCTTCCTCCAAATTTATATAATGACTTTACATGTTCAACTTTAAAACTTTCATAAGTAAATTTAGAATAAATAAAAGAAGTTTTTGAATGACCAATATCAACAAAAATTATATGTTTAACATCATTTGGATTTTTTTTATTTTTAAACATATCATAATATTTATTATAACCATAATACATTGTAATTGCAGATGATTCATTAATAATATTTACATTTTTCATTCCAATTGCTTCAGCAATAATTTTTAATAAATTTTTTTGGTAATAAGTATAATAATCAGGAATACTAAAAGTAGTATTATCATATTTAATTCCATTTTCTTCAAAAAAATATTTATTAATTAAAGAAAGATAATCTGCAATAATTATAGAAGAATCAAAATATTCATTATTGTATATTTTAAATTTCTTGTTACTTTGATTAAAAGATTCGTTTTCAAAATATTCAAATTCTTTATAATAAATTGAATCCTTATTATTTAAAAAGAAACCAATTAATCTTGGAATATTTAAATATGATGAATTATAAAATTTTTTTATTTTTGAATTTGATGTTTCACCATATAATCTATTTGTATCACTATAACAGATTTGAGATGGAATTGTTCTTGATGCAACATCACTTAATAAAACTTCAGTTATAATGTTTTCATCTATTGAATAACACAATGAATAAACTGTATTTAGAGTTCCTATATTAATTCCTAAACTTATTTTATTATCTGCCATTTTTAATAAATCTTTTATAATGGAATAAATAGTTAATTCTTAATTAATAAATAAAAAAATACAGTTAATAAATTATATATTTTTTTATTAGTAGAATATATTTTTTATTTGATATAAAGTAAAAATAAATTTTTCCATATGATAATAAAAGAAAATTAATCTTATATTTAATAAATGAATAAAATAAAATATTATTTTGGATTTATCATTTATTATATTTAAATTATTTAAGAATATAACTTATTGAACTCATTTTTTTATATTTTTTTATTATTTTATTTTTTTTAAAGAATTTTTTATGAATACACTTTATCAAAATAAAATTGTTAAATTAATTTCACCTATCAATAATGATTTTTTTACTATTGAATTAACTGGTGATGAAGATGAATTAAAAGATTTAATTGGTACAATCATTAATGTTAATCCATATTCAATAAAAGGATTTAAAGATACTTATGGCAATTATTATACTTTTTCAAGTGCAATTAAAAATCCAAGAATCAATTCAAATTATAGTCCTTTTTATTTTATTGTAATTAGTAATAATTCAAATGAAAATTATATAAATAATAATAATCATCATCAAAAAATTATAAAAAAAAGTAAATCTAATACTTTTATTACACCATTGAATAATAATAATTATATAAACTATAGAATAGAAAAAAATGCAATAAAATCAAATAAAACTCTAAAAAAAAATAATATAAATAAAAATGAAGAAATTGCTTTGAAATTATATGAACAAAATTTAATTGATAAAAGAAGTTATAATCTTCTAAATGAATATTTACAAAAACAAAATATAGAAATATTAACATTATTTAAATTATTTAATAATCATAATAAAAATTTAAAAAAATTATCTCTTCAAATACAACCAGTATTAGAAGAACTAACAAATAGAAAAAATATAAAAAAAAATGAAAATAATGAAAATAATGAAATAAATAATAGGAATAAAATAAAAAATTTAATATTAAATATAATTGAAAAAGAAATTAATTCTAAAAATGATATAGAATTATTGAAAGAATTATTATCAAATGGCAATAAACAAATGATTGAAATAATAGAAAATTATAATAAAGATAATAATAAAAAAGTCTTAATAAATAATTTAAATAATTTATTAAATAATTTCAGAGATAAATCAAGTTTTTATAACTCAGAAAATAATTCAATAAGTAAAGATGAATTAATATTAATAAAAAGTAATGAAAAAATAGAAAAAAAAATTTTAAAATGCTTTTCTTCAAATGCAAATTTTAAACAAGATTGTATTTTATTATTTAAATATGATATGAGGAGATTCAATAATACCGAAAAAAATCAATTTTTTAATGAAGTTTTTCATATAAAAGAAAATTCAAATATTACACAATATATAAAAAGTTGTATTAAAGAACATTATCAAAATTTTATTTTAACAAGTTTATTTCCAGATTTTAATCTGGAACAAACAAATATTTATAATGAATGTATTAATAATAATGATAAAACAATGCTCAATTTTTTTAATAAATTAATTGAGAATAATGATTTAAAAGCTTTTATTGAAAATGTTATATTATATGTTAATAAAATTATTAAGGAAAAAAAAAATGAAAATGAAAGTGAAGATGAAAGTGATGAAGATGAAGAAGAAGAATCTGATTTTTCTTCATCATCTTCTTCTGCTTTTTCTTCAACTAATGATGAACAATATAAAAAATTTATCAATTAAAAAATAATTTATTATAATTTATCCTGTTATATATTATAAAAAAATAATATATATTAAGATATAAATATAGTATATATATAATATATTATTTTTTGAAATATTATACAAGTATTAGTATTCAAAATATTTTATATAATTTATTCATTTTTTTATATTTATTATAAATTATGAATTTCTTTTTTTATGTGTTATCATATAATTTAACTATTTAACAATTATTTTTATTGAATTTCCCTTTTACTTTGCTTTTAAATTTTTTCTCTTAATATATAAATTATTTTAAAAAAATGATATAATATATTCTTTTATAAATAATAATTTATAAATAAAAAATTTGAATTTTAAAATAATTTCTTTTAAAAAAAATTATAAAAATAAATGTCATCAAACTCATATGAAAAATATCAAAAATTATCAGATAAAATAGCCCATTTACAAAACATTGAATTAAAAAATCCAGAAAGATTAGACACACTTCAATATAATGTAGAAAAATTAAACAATCAAATGATACAATCAATATCAGATTTTTCAGAAAAATCAAAATTTATTGAACAATCAATAGAATCATTAAATCGTCTTTATAAATCAAAAATGTTAATAAAAGATAATAATGAAAAGAAAATAAATAAAGAATTACAAAATACAGAAGAAAATATAAAAATGATGATTCAAGAACATAGAAATAAAATGATGAAAGGAATTGATCAATCTTTTTTAGAACTAGAAAATTATTTAAATGAAATGATTCAAAAACAAGAAAATGATAAAATAAAAGTAAATGAACAATTTGATAAATTAAAATTTATTACTCAAAATGAAATTCCTAATTTAATAAAAGAATCTGAAAATTTAAATAATAATAGTAAATCTAATTTAGATTCAATGAGACAAATTTTAAAAGAAGAAGTTAATTATACTAAAGATTTAGTATGATATTTTTTTTAATTTTTTCTATATTTCTAAAGGAAGGGCTTCAAGAGAACAAAATGAAAATTTATTTAATCAAAGTTTAAATGATGAAGTTAGAAATATTCAAAATAAAATTGCTGAATCAAAAAAAGATAGGTAAATATATATTTTTTATTATCTTTTTTTAGAGAAATTTTTGAAGAGAATGTTTTTAAAACTTTAACTGATTCTATTGAAAGAATGAGAAATGCAATTTCAAATTAAAACGAAAAAATAAATAAAATTGATTTTTATTTTTTATTTAAATATTTAAAAAATTAATCTAATTTAAATAAAAGAAAAACAATAAAAATTAAATAAATTGAATAAAAAATAAAAAAATAAAATTTTCTGTTTTTTTAATTAAAAAAAATGAATAATAATGATTCAGCAACATTCATAGGAAAAAAAGGAAAAATAATGCAAAATGCAGAAGTTCAAATTGGAACATATGATGAAAATATATTTCCAGAAGAAAAAGAAATTGAACCAGAAGAAATAATAGATTTAAAGAAAGAAGAAAATAAAAATAATAATAATGATGACTCAGAAATAAATGAATATGAAGATGAATTAAATAATATTGACCCAGATAATATTATTCCAAATGATGAAGAAGATTTAAATCAAATTGAAAATGAAAATGAAATTGAAAATGAATTAAATCAAAATGAAGAAATAAATAATGAAAATAAAGATAATAATAATTATCAAAATATTGAAGAACAAAATAATTTTAATTCAATGAATTATAGTCAATTAAATTTAATAAAATCACATTTAAAATTAATATGTGATAAAATAGAAGAAGGATTAAATAATTATCATAAATCAAAAGAAATATTAAAAGATAGAAATGATACTTCTTTTCAAAATTCTTTTTCAAATATTGAAATTAAACCTTTAACAAAAGAAATAAATAATTATAAACAACAATCTGAAAATATTCAATATGAATTAGAATATGTTTATAATATTCAAAAAGTAAATGAATTAGAATCTGAATTACAAAAAAAAAAAAACTTTTGCCAAAGATTAAAAAAAGATAATTTGACTTTAAAAAGAGTTGTTAAAGAACAATCTAAAGGCATAGATGAATATATTAGTAAATTTGATAATAGTAAAGAAATCGATGAAATTAAAGAACAATTGAAAATTGAAAAAGGAGAATTAAAAATAAAAAAAGATGAAAATAAAATGATTGAAAGTAAAATTAAAAATCAAAATTCAAAAATAGATGGTTTGGAAAAAAAAATTAAGTTAATTAAAGAAAATATTGAATATTGTAAAAAAAAACAAATGAAAGATTTAAAAAAAAATCAAATTGAAGAAGAAAAAGATGAAAAAATTGATGAAAATGATATTGAAAAATTAATAGAAGAGAAAAAAAAATTATCAGAAGAAAATTCAATCAAAGAAAAACAATATAAAAGTGAAATTAAAAATCAACAATTAATAATAAAAGAAATGAGAAAACAAATATCAAATATTTCAAATATATTAAAATCAATTGAACAATTGAAAAAAAAAGAAGAATTAAAAAAAAGAGAAATTCAAAGAAATAAAATGAGACAAAATCAAAAAAGTAAATCTCCAATTAGAATAAACCCAAATCAAAAAAGTAAATCACCAATTAGAATAAATAACAATAATCAAAATAATATTATAATAAATCAAAGAAAATATGACAGAGTAAAAAATATGAGTAGAGATAATTTAAGAAGATTTAATGACAATAACCATAATAATAATAAAAGTAATATAATTCCTAATTTTGGAATTAAAAATAATTATAATAATCCTGTTATTGATGAATTAATTTTAACAAGAACTCCTAATTTAAAAGTTAAAGGAGGAAAATTTAATAAACCTTTTGAAATTAATAAATTTAATAAAGGACAAAATATTACTCATTATATTCCAAAGAGATTAAGTCAAGCTTTACCTGAAAATCCTAGTGATATTTTTAAAAGAAAAGGAGATATACATGAAGTTGGAAATGAATTAGATAATAATATAAATATTAATATTAAAAGTAATATTGATAATAATTTAGAAAAAGAAAATAAAACTCCTGATATTGTTGTTAATGAAATTGAAAATTTGAAAAATGAAATTCAAAATGCTTTAAAAAAAAATATTTTTCAAGATAATCCTTTATTAAATAAGAATATATATGCAAATGATATTGATAATGAAAATATAAATTTAAATATTAATAGTCAAAATAGATCAAATAGTAATGAAAAAAATTATAAATTTAATGAACAAAGTACAATTTTAGCAACACCAATTAATGATATATCAGATATTAAAAATGAATTTGATTATTTAAATGAATTAGACAACCAAAATATAATTAATAAAAATTTACCTAAAGAAAGACCAGCATCATCAAAAAGAAAACCTTTTGATAAAATTAATTTTAAATAATAAATTTATATAATATTAAATAAATTATATTAATTAAAATTAAATCGTTAATAAATATTATTTAAAAGCCTCTAAAAAAATAAAATGTCTTCATTTAGAATGTATAATAAATATTATAAATCAGATATTTTTAATACATCTTCAAAAATAGAATATTTCTCACCAAGAAGAAAAAACCTTCAATCTTCTTTACAAAAAACATCTTATGATATTTTTAATTCTGATAATTCTAATCATTCATTAAATAATAATGATGAATCAACTAATAAACATAGTAAAAAATATATTAATAAATCCCAAAGTGATATTTTTAATGTTAAAACAGAAATAAAGAAAATAAAAACAAGAAATAATCCAAATACCGATTCTCATATTTTTTTAGGGAATAATTATACAGATTATATAGTAAAAAAACCAAAAAAAAAAGAAGAATTTAATCCAAAATATTCAATCAATACTTCATTAGGAACTTATTGTAAACAATTTTTTAATAAAGAAAATAAAAATAAAAATTTTACTTCATCAAAAGGTTATTTAGATAATGAAATAAAATTAAATAATCATCATATTTTACAAAATCCAATTAGAAGAAAAATTAAATGGACAAATGAAAGTTCTGCAAATATAAATATAAATCCATCAAATACAGCCAGAATAAATAAAATAAATGCTCAAATTTCAAATATTTTTAACTTACCTGATAAAGATTATAGTAAAATTGAATTAAAAAGAAAAAATGAAGAAGAAAAATTAAAAGAGAAAAATAAATTAGAAAAAAATAACGAAAAGAAAAAAAAAGAATTCAGAAATAATTCAGCAAAAGATATTAAAAATTATGACAAATATGAATTTGGTTCAATACATTCAAAATGGAAACAAAGTAAAATTGATTGGATGAAACCAGAAACAAGTATTATGTTTCAAAAATTTAATGATAAAGAAAATAGTAAATTAAATGCTTTTCAAAGAAAACAAAATGAAATAAATGGAAATATTAATTATAATAATAAAAAGGATATTAAAATAAATGTAAATGATAATATTCCTAAATTTAAAAAAATAAAAAGATTAATTGACTTAAATTCTCCTTTAATGAATGAACCAAAAAAAAAAAAAATTATGCAAAATGTTTCTACAAATAATTTATTTGAAAATGATTATTATGATAAAATTTTAACTAAAAAAAAATTAAATATTTTAAATGAGAGTGAATATAGTTTTAGAGATAATTCTAAATCAAGAAATGATGAAAGTACTTTAAGAAGAATTTTTTCAAATGAAGGAATACATATTTATGATATTAATTCTCATTATGATAAAATTTTTGGAGATGCAAATGATTATGAAATTACTTTTAAAATTAGAAATGATGATGAAAATGAAATTAAAAGAGTTACTGAAAAATTATTAAAAGAAAAAAATATCCATATTGAACCTAAGAAAAAAATTGTTGTAAATAGAAAAAAAAATAAAATTAGTAATCAAAAGAATGGTAATTATATTGAAAATATAAAATTAAATAATAATTTAAGTAATCCAAAATTTTCTAAGAATAAATTTACTAATCAATTTATTCAAATTAATAATAATTATAAGAATAATAGTAGATTAAAAAAATGATAATATTAGTAAATTAAATTTTTAGCTATTTTTTACTTTAAATAAAATTATAAAAAAAATTTTATAAATTTTAAAATTCAAAATTATAATATTTTTAAATAAATATGAATGATTATTCAATTTTAGAAAAAGAAAATTATGAATTAAGAAATGAGCATGAGAAATTATTTCAAATATCAATAAAAAAAGAAAATTATATAAATGAATTAGAAAAAAAAATTTCAATCTTAGAAAATAATTTTTATAAAAAAAAAAACGAAGATCAAAAAAAGAAAGAATTGTTTGATGCAGTTAAAAATACTAAAGATAATTTAGGACATTTAAAACAATTATATATTCAAAAATTTACACAATTACAAAATAAATTTATTCAATTAAAGGTAAAAATTGAGCAACAAAATTATAATACAGAAAATAATAATAATTATTTTTTAAATACAAAAATAAATAAATATATTTCAAAAATAGACAAAGTAAATATATTTATTTTAATTTAATAGTTTATTAAAGAAATGAATAATAATTCTAATATTTAATTTATAAAAAATAAACAAAAATAATAAAAAAAAAATATAAAATATATAATAAATAAAAAATATAAATTTTATTCATTTAAATATTCAATAAAAATATTTCAAAATTGGGGATTGGGGATTGGGGATTGGGGATTGGGGATTGGGGATT
>JAJMZS010000548.1:0-24687 GCA_023807205.1 Isotricha prostoma | reverse complement strand
TAACAAAAGAAGATTCAACATATCAAATATTAAAAAATCTATATAATACAAATGAAATAAGAGTTGAAGATGTATTACTTCCAAATTGGAGTAATAATAATCCTGAAAAATTTATTTGTTTTATGAGAGAAATATTTGAAAGACCTGAAATTAAAATTAATAATTGGATTGATTTAATATTTGGTTATGCACAAAGAGGTGAAGAAGCATTAAAAAGAAAAAATATCTTTTCTCCATATTGTTATGAAGGATTTATTGATTTAAATAAATATAATGATGAAGAAAGAATTTGTTATATTAAATTTTTTGATTTAGGAATTAATCCTAATCAAACATATAAAATTAAAATTAAAGAAAAAAAAATTGAAAAAAAAAATGAAAATATGCAAGAAGAATTAAAAAATCAAAGAAATTCCAATAATTTTGAAAATATTAATCAAAAAATGAAAAATAATTTAGATGATTATCAACAAAAGAATAATAACACTCAAAAAACAGATTATGAATTTGAAAAAAATAATAAAGATATAAAAAATAATAATAATAGTGATTGTAAAACAAATGAAATGAAACAAAAAGAAATAGAATATAATTCAGAAAAAAAAAAAATAATAAAAAATAAAAATAATATTGAGATTAGTAAAAATGAAATGAAAGAAAAAGGATTAAAATATGAAGAAATGAATAAAGAAATTGTAGATAAATTAGAAAAATATTTAAATAAATTCAAAAAGTCATTTCAAGTTAAAATAAAAGAAGAAAAAAAAAAATTTAAAATCTCACAAGAACATATTGAAAATGAAGATATAAGAATTAAAATGAAAAATAAACAAAATAAGGAAGAAAAAAAAGATGTTGATAATTATAATCAAAACATGGATTTAAATAAGATAATAAATAGATATCAAATTAAAATTGATGAAATAGATATATTTTTAAAAAATATTAATAAATTTAAAGGAATATTATATAAAGATTTTATAATATGTTATAATTATTCTCCAGGTGAAATATATATATTTAATTTAAAAGATACTAAAAAATATAGAATAGATTTACGTAAATCTTTAACTAAATCTTCTATTTTACCTTACAAATTAGATAATAGTGAAATTACAGCAATTTCAATTAATAAATATTTTTTATTTGGTACTCAATTAGGTTCTATAATGATTTATAAACCAGGAAAATATAGTATAGAAAAAATAATGTATTATCATACTCAAAAAATAATTTCAATTGAACAAAATAATATTTTAAATTTATTTATTTCTTCGTCATTAGATGGATATATTAATATTTATACTATACCTAATTCAATTTTAGTTAATTCAATTTATCTTCCTTATTTTATTGCTGATTATGTTCTTCTTTCATATTCTCCACTTCCATCATTTATAATATATAATAAAGAAAAACAAACATTTAAAGTATATAGTATAAATGGAAGAAAATTAATAAATAAAATAATAAAAAATGTTAAAAATCCTAAAATTGGAAAAACTGAATTTTTTATAGAATATTTAATAATTAATGAAGAAGAAAATTCAAAAGTATATAAACTTCCTTATTTAGAGGAAATAAATGTTATAAATTCAATAGCTGATAATGATATTTTAAATATATTAAACAAAGAAATAATTAATAATCAAAAAGATAGTTTTTTAAAAAATCATAAAAAAAAAAATACAGATGAATTAAAAAATAAAAATGAAGAAGAATTAAAAAAAAATAATGAAGAAGAATTAAAAAATAAAAATGAAGAAGAATTAAAAAATAAAAATGAAGATGAATTAAAAAAAAATAATGAAAATGAAATATAATAAAATAAAAAAAAAGAATAAAAAACTTAAAATCTATTTTATATTAATTTATAATAAAATTTTAATATTAAAATTATTTAAATATTATTCATTATTTTTTTATTAATTTTTGTAACAAAATTATTGTTTAAAACCCTCTACTAAAAAATAATGGAAAATATTTGAATAATATTTCTATTTTCATTTGGTATTTTATAAAATTTTAAATTTTATTTTTTATTAAAAATTGCTTTTGAATTTATTTTTATTTAATATTAAGAGAAAAATATATATATTTATTATCATTTTTGAAAAACAATATAATTATTATCAATAATTTTTTCTTTTTAATATGTATCTTTTAATTAAGTATTTAAAAAATAATTTAATTGTAAACAAATTAAATTAAACAAAAATAAATTGTTTAAATTTTATTATAAAAATAATAATTAATATTGTTATAAATATAAAAAATTTTATTCTATAAAATAAAGGTTTTACTTTAATAAATGTAATATAATATTATATTTTTAAATTTTATATTTAAATAAAAAACAATATTATAAAAAATAAAGATTATATTTATTTTGATTAATATTTTCAAATTTATTATCATATTAATGAACAAAATAAATTTTAAAATAAAATAAATAACATAATAATGTATTTAAATCAATTTATAATAACCTTTATATCGCAGTAAAAAAATATATAAAAAAATCATCCAAAAATTGATTATTAATCATTTTTTTCAGTTTTTTCATCATCTTCATTATTATTTTTACTACTACTCATATGAGAATTTCCTTTTTTACAATTATTTTCAATAATCTTTGCAATATTTTTCAATCTTAATGTAACATTATTCTTAGGTTTATTTTCAGTTTTATTCATAACAGCAGAAAAATATTCAGAATAAAAATAATGAGGATTATTTAAATTAAGTGAATTTTTTTCTATATTTTGACTAATAACATCTAACATATTTTTTTTATCTGAAGAAGGTGAAACAATACCATTTAAATTATTTAAAGCTTCACTTTTAAAAGTATTTGTATTTCTTGGTTGATTTTTAAAATATTTTAAAGTAGTTCTTCTTCTTTTAGGAGGAGAAATATTTCCCATTGATTGTACTAATTCAATAATAGAACTTTCTTTAAAATTATTTATTGGTGTTTCATTAATTGTATTTGAATTTTTAAAATCAACTTCATTTTCTATATTAAATACTTTTCCTCTTTCTTTTTGTGAAAACATTAATTTACTTAATCTTTTTTTTTGAACTGGACTAGTTGGTGTATCAACATTAAAAGAATTTTTTAAAAAACTTCTTGTTTTAGTTAATCTATTTTTAGGTAACATATTTATAGGTAAAGAATTAGTTCTAGTTACATTTTGATTAGTATTAAAATCTTTATGATTAAATTGACTTGTAAGTAATTGAAGATGAGTTAATTTTTTTCCTTTTAAATGAATATTACAATTATATTGATTTTGAACTGAAATATTATTAAATGAAGATTTATAATTTACATTATAATTATTACTATTTGTATTTGCATCAGTTTTATTACTATTTGTTTTATTAAATAACATTAATAAATTATTATCATTTTGTAAATTATTATTTTTTATATTTTCTAACATTTCATCAACAATTATATGATGAGTATTATAATTTCTATGTGAAAAAACTGAATCTGGTATTAAATTTGAATTTATATTTTCATCTTCTTTAATTTTAATTGGTTCTTCAAAAGGAATTGATTCATTATTTATTTCTTCAGCAGAATATGGTAATGATCTATTATTTGAAGAATAATAAGTTCCTTTTTCTTTATCTTTTTCACAAAATGAATCAGAAAAATAATCAAATAATTCATTTTTAATATCAATTAATAATGTTTTATTTGTTCTTCTTGATGAAATAGATAATTTAGAAGTTGTTTCTGTTTTTTCTTTATTTGAAAAATTACTTTCATTAGTATTACTATTATCTTCTGAATTATTATTTGAATTTTTTATCTCATTACTTTTATTTTCACTTTCTTCACTATTTTCTCTATTTTCATCAACTTCTTTAATAACTGTTTTAATATTAGTTCCTTTTTTTAATTTTTTTTGATTTTGAATATCAAAATTATTTTCAGATTCATCATAAATTTCTTCTGTTTCTTCTTCATCATCTTCATATTCTTCTTCATTTTCAGTTGTAGGAATACTTTGTAATTCATATTGTTCTTCATTATTTTGTAAAGTTGACATTAAATTAGTTGTATTAATATTTAAAAATTTATTTGTCATTGTAGGATCTCTTTTAAAATAATTTTCTTTAATTGTACCATTATTATTTAATCCTTCATTATGAATAAAAAAAAATTTTAATGTTTTATTTATTAATCTCTCAATTTGTTCCATATTAAAAAGTGATTTTTTAATAATTTTCCTCCATATTCTTGGAAAAGACATAGAAATTTCTACAGCATCAGTTTTTTTTAATAAAAACAATTCACAAACTTTACTTTTAACTTTAACACTTAAAGGACTTCTTTTATTTAAAAACATTAATATATCACCAAAATGTTCATTTCTCCTAATTTCAATAATTTTAATATATTGTTGTTGAGGTCTAATTTCATTTTCTATTTTTTTTAATTCTTTTTCTTCATTAATCTGTTCTAAAGTAGGAGCTTCTAATATTGTAGGTATACCTGAATTTTTAAGAGTAGTTACTGGATTTAGAGGAATTATTGTTGTTTTATTAAAACCTAATTTTATTGATGCACGTGATCTTCTCATTGTTTCCATTTTTTTTATTGCATCTTCTTTTATTATTACTGGTAATGGTATTTCTAATGCTAATTTACCTCTTTTTACAAATATTATTTCTTCTAAATAATCTCCTTCATTTACTAATCTTTCGTTTTTTGATGCTTGTATTGGTTTAAATGCTAATATTACTCTTATTATAAAATCAGAATTATCAAAATATTTAAAAAATATAAAATGATTTATTATATTTTTATACATTTCCATTATTAGTTTATTTCTTAAGGCCATTGGTAAATTATCAATAATTTCATTTTTATCTTTTGTTTCATTGTTTAATCTATATAATAAAAATCTTGATATTTTATCATAAAGTTCTTGAGGCATTTTTTCATGTGTAACTCTAATTTGTTTTAAAATTGTTACTTTATTTTGATAATCTAAAGTTTTTGAATCAACACTTTGAACATAATTACTTAATGCTGATACGGCATATGAATAAATCATAATTCCAACTACTAATAATATTAAATTAAAAAACCTTTCATAAATATTTACAGAAACAATATCACCATATCCTATAGTAAATACTGTGGCACATATATAATAAAATGAAGTAATATATATATCAATATATTGATTATTTAATTCAAATCCATTTTGATATATCCAATTTGGATATTCTAATTGAGCCAAAAATATAAATATACATGATAATAAATGAACACTAGAAAAAAAAATAAATAATGATATATATAATGCAAACCATTTTACTAATACATCTATTCCATTTATTGCCTCTATAATAAAAAGAGTGAATTGATTATTAGTAAATGTTTTAAATAATTTAAATAAACGTAAAAAACGAAATAATTGAGAAACTTTCCATTTATAACTTACATATGATAAAATTATATTTTGATTACTTTTTTTAACTCTTTCAACAAAAAGTATAAATAAAGAATTATATGGTATTCCACTTATTAAATCTAATACAAACCAAGTTTTAAAATAATGAATAATAATTGATTTATTATTAGAAATTAATTGTTCATCAAAATCAAAATAAGCTCTAAAAAATCCCAAAAAAAAATCAATAATAAAAAAAGAATCAATAATAAATTCCATAATAATAGAGATATGAAATTGAAATGAATAATCAACATGAAAAGCAAATTCAAAAGGAGGAATAATAATAGCATAAATACTTAAAAAAAGTAAAATCATATCAAAAATAAAAACATAATAACTATTTGGATTTAAATAAAATTCACCTTCTAATTCTTCTAATATTCTTCATCACTTAATGAATCATATACTAATTTATTTTGACGTATTATTCTTCTAAATTGAAGTTCTTTAAAAACTTTATTTGGATTATCAGAATCATTTGAATCAGAAAAATTTGAAATTTTATCAATTGATTTTCCTAAATTATCTTGTTCTTCATTTTTAAAAGTTTTATCACGTTCTAAATTTAAAATTATTTTATCTGAATTTGCAGTTTCAGCTGTTTTTTTTCTAATATAATTATTTTCTAAATTTAAATTTTCTTTTATTTTTAAATGATCTTTTGGACTAATAATAAAACTTCTTCTTAGATTTTGACATAAATTATTAAATTTTTCATATCCTTTTTTACTTAATGAAATATAATTTCTAATATCTGATTTATCTTCATTATAATTTTGTAAATTTGAATAATCTTTTAAAATATTAGTAGAACGAGTTTTATCATTTTTACCTATTTCATCCTTTAAACTTTTATTTGTTTGTTTTTTCTTTAAAGATAAATGAAAAGGAATTGCAAAAGAATGTCTTTTTTTTAATAATTCATTATTTTCTATTTTTAATTTTCTTCTTAATTCCATCATTTTATTTTTTTTTTCTTCATTTTTATCTTCAATTTCTGTTTCTTCTTCATTATCAGATAAATCAAATGATTTATATTTCAAATTACTACTTTTCATTGTTGCTTTTCTATTTAATAAAATATCATCTTTATTAAGATTTTTAAGTATATTTTCAGAACTTTGATGTTTCATATCTGAAAATTTAACTTTATTTATCTTTTTATTTATATTATTAGAAAGATTTGAAAATTTTCTCCTTTTTTCATTTTTATTTTCTATATCATTTTCATATGTCTTTTTAATATTATTAAATGGATCATTTATAATATTTTCATTTGAAAATGAATTTCTAATTATTTTTTTATTTAATGAATTTGTATTAGTTAGAAATCTTTCATAAGAATTTTTACTAAAATAATTATTATCATCATAATTTTCATTACTAATTTTTTTTTTTTTTTTCGATTTCATTTTAACAAAACCAAGATTTGGACTATCATTTTGGTCAATAGTCATATTTTTTACTTTATTAAAATTACTAGTTTTTCTTTTTCTAAAATTATTTTTATTCCCATTAAAATTCTCCTCATCACTACTATTAGAATTCTTCCCTTTCATAAAATTATAAAAATTTATAGGATTTTCCATATTATTATGTTTAATTCTCTTTAATTCATCTTCAATATGATAAACTCTTTTATCATCAGGATCAACATTAACTAAAAAATCACTTAATAAATTTTGAACATTTAAAGCAGCATCAGTTAAAGTTTGTAATGCTTGTTTATGAATATTTATTTGATTTTTTTGGACTTGATTATCATTATTTGTATTTTGAGTTAAGTTATTTATACTATTAAGTGATTGTCTTATTGAAGATGAATGTTTATATTTTTTTAATGATGGATGATGAACTGTGTTTGATGGTATTTCTTTATATGTTTCTAATTTTTTTAATATTTGATGCATTTTTGATGGTGAATTATCTGAAGATGGATTTTTCATTTTTTTATTTTTTTAATTTTAATACTAGGTTTTTTTATTTATTCATTTTTTTTATGAAATATAAAATTTTTTTTTCTTTTAAGAATGTTTTTCATATAATTTTTTTTATGGTTTTTTTCTTTTTTTAATTTTTCTTATTATATTTCTCTATACAATTATTTTACTATCATATACTATTTACAAAAAAAATAAAATTTAAAAATAATTTCTGAAACACTTACAAATAAAATAAAGAAAAAAATAAAAATAAAAATTAAAGAGAACATAATAAAAAAAAATTTTAAAAAAAGAAATTATAAAAAAATAATAAATTTATATTAAATTATACATCAAAAAACAAAAAGAAACCTTCTAAAAAAAAAAACCAAAAAAAAAAAATAATAAAAAAAAATAAAAAATTAATTAAAAAAAACAATAACAATTGTAATATCATCAATAACTTCTTCTTCCATAATCCATCTTTTAGAACTTTCCCTATATAAAAAATTAAGAGCTCCATTAACATCACCTTTTAAATAAAATTCTCCAACAATTTTAACACATTCTTCACTACTAATAAATTCCCAAAGTCCATCACTAGCAACAATAACAAATTTATCTTCATCACAAAAATAAAAATCTAAAACTTCAGGTTGAGAAATGACTCCAACATCATGAGCAACTTCATCTCCAAAACTTCTACTCATAGCTAATCCAGGAACATCATCATCAAGTACCCAAACACGTTCAGGTCCAATTGGATTATTATTTTCATCTTTATATGGTTGTATTCTACCACCATTTGATAATATTCTTTTCATTTCATCTTCTTCATTTGGTTTATGATCTCTACTTAAATTTTCACTTATCCATATTCCATTTTTATATTTACCTAATACTGCTCTTGAATCTCCTGTATTTGCACATATTATACGTGATGGTGATATTATTGTTGTTACACATGTTGATCCTGAAAATGTTGTATCAATTTGACTTGTTGTTGTTAAATCATTATCTATTTTTATAAAAGATTTTGTTATTGTTTGTGTTAAGGATGAAAGTGGTGATGATGGTGTTAAGGATTCTTTTATTAAAGTTGTATTTAAATATTGAGGTAATGTTGATATTAAATATGATGATACTAAATGACCATATAAACCATGACCATCACATACTCCTATTAATGTTGATGTTGTATTTAAAAAATTTTGATATATAAAATAATTGTCTTGGTTTGTTTTTTTTAAACCTGGACCTGAAAAACCCTTTTTACATATACTATCTAAATGAGTTATTGTTTTTGTTATTTTTAATTGTGATGAAATTTGGGGAATTTCTATATTTGGAAGGTAAGATGTATTTGATGGAGCTGGATTTGTATTTATATTTGAATTTTGATTTTGGTTTATTGATGATATGTTGTTTTGAGAAGATTGGTCTTTTTGATTTTTTGAATTATTATCATTGTTTATTATATTATTTGATATTTCATTATTTTGGTTTGTATTTGGATTATTATTATTAATGTTTGATGTGTTGTTATTTGCATTTATTGATTGTTTTGGATTATTTGATTGTTTTAATTGAGAGGATTTATTTAAGGAATTTATTGAAGAAATACCTATTTGAGATTTTATATCTTGATTTATTTTGTTTTTTTGATTTGATTTTGACACATCATTTGTTTGGGATAATGAATTTGTATTTTTTATATTTTTAGAATTATTTTTTACATTGAATAAAAGAGAATTTGAATTATTATTTTCTTTTGGTCTCTTATTTTTAATAAATGGTGATGTATTAATTTCTCTATAAGTATTATTTTTTGTTGCATTTTTAATTTTATTAACTTCAATATTATTATTTTTTGGTTTTTTATTTGAAAAAGAAAAAATAGAATTATTTTTAGATTTAATTGGAGTTGATTTCCTTGAATTTTTATTAAAAGAAATATTTAAATCAATATTATTTTTTGAATTATTAGAATTATTACTTTTATTTAAATCTAAATTTTTTTCAGATGATGATTTTATAATATTAATTTTTTTATTAATATTATTTTGACTATCTTGTAATTGTCTTAATAAAGTTTTACTATTTGGACGAGATTGTGCTCTTTTTTTATTTTGATATTTTATTTTAACTGGATGATACATTTTTTGATTTAATGCATCATTTTTTGAAATATGAATAAAATTATCTTCTATTTCAGGTGACATTATTTTACTTTCTTTAATTGTACTATTATTTTCATTTTCATTATTATTGTTATTAATGTTTATTTTATTTGATGTTTTATTTAATATTGGAGAATTCAATATATTATTATTTTTTTTTGGAGAATTCATATTTTTCATCATTTCATTTTTTATTTTATTATGAATTACATTTTTTATATTTGTTGATGATTGACTAATTGTTTTATAATCTTTATTTTTTCTATGTAAAATATCAAACACATCATCTTTTTTTTTTGTTATATTTTGAATTTTTGAAAATTTTTCATGTTCAATTTTGTTTTGTCTATTTGAATTAATTATTTTTTGAATTTTCAATTTATTTGATATGTTTTGCTTATTGTTATTATCTACACTATTTGTTCTTTTAGTTGGTGTATGACTTTTTCTATATATTTTAAAAAATTTGTCTGGATTAAATGGTATTAAATAACTTGGTTTAGAAACTTCATATTTTGGTTTAGATTTAAAAATTTTTGATTTTTTTTCTTTTTGAATTTCTGACATATAAAAATATTTAATTTAATATTTAAATTATAAAAGAGAATAAAAATTTTATATAATAAATAAAAATAAATAAATAAAATTTTATTTATAATAACTAATATTGGAATTTTTTCAAATCCTTAAAAATTAATTTAATATATAATAAATATACTTATATTTTACATTTTAAAATATTAATTGACATATTTTTATTTTTTATTTTTTTCTTTGCTTGTTTTTACTCTATTCAAAATTAAATTATTTTTATTACCCGTTGAATTACAAGAACTACTTTTCATTTTAACTTTATTATTATTAGATGAAAATATAATTCTTTTTTCTTTTGAATTATTTTTATTTCCAAAATTATTTTTATTTATATTTTTCTCATAATTATTATTATTCTTATTATTTGTAAGTGTATTATTAGTAGAATTTTTACTAAAATGTACTTGACAATTTTGAATAAGTGATTTACCATGATTAAAAGGATTAATTGAAGTTTTATTTGGATTTGTATTTCTATTTCTAGAACTAACTTGTGTATTTAAATTATAAGTTGATTTAACTCCATTTTTTAATGAAATTTCTAAAGATTTTATATTATTTATATTTGTTTTTTTTGGTCTAGAAGAAAAAGGAAGATTTTGATATTTATTATTATATGCATTTTTTGGATAATGAAATATTGAATTACTATTATTAATTGTTACTTTTTTTGAATTATTTAAATTTTTTTGTTTTAAATCATTTGAATTTATTGGTATTTTTGGAGTAAAAGGTTTTTCTGTTGAATGTGGTTTATCATTTGATTTATTTTTTATTACTTTTAAACTATTTTGAGTATTTTTATTATTTGATGATATTTGTTCATTATTATGAAATGTTTTAAAACATTTATTTTGTTCTATATTTGTATTATTATTTTGATTTTCTTTATTAATTTCAATTTGATTTTTTAAATTAATTATTTCTATTTGAGGATTAAAATTTCTACTTTTATTAATATTATTAATATTATTATTATTGTTTTCTTTATTTGATATTTTTTCTTGTTCTTTTGTCAAAGAAATTACATTTTTTGTTTTTGATGAATTTCTTATTGTTGTATTATGAATATTTTCATGATGATTACTTGAATTAAGTACTTTATTTTTATATTGATTATTATTATCATTTATATTTATATTATTACATACTGGTGATTTATTATTCTTATTATTTTTTACTTTTGATATAATATTATATGTATTTGATGGTGAAGAAATTTTATTTAAATTTTGATATGAAAAACTCAATTTTTGTTTTTCAATATTTTTATAATTGATTATTTGTTTATTATTGTTATTTTCTAAACTTCCATTTCTTTGTTTATTCTTTGAATTAGATTCATTTCTATGATAAACATTATTATTCTTTTTTTTTATATTTTTACTATTTGTACTAGATGGTCTTTCATTAATTATTTTTGGCTTATCTGGTGAAATTTTTGTTTTTTTTTTAGTTGAAATATTTATATTTAAAACTCCTTGAATTTTTTTATCAATAATTTGAAAAGATGATATTGCTAAAGGTTTTTTTTTATTATTACAATTATCATTATTTATATTATTATTAATGTTATTTTTATTTATTGGAATACTTTTTTCACTATTTTTTTCTTCTTCTTTTATTATAAATATTTTTTCTAAATTTGAATTATCTTTTTCTATAATTACATTTCTTGATTTACCTTTATTATTAAAATTAAAAACATTTTCTTTTAATTTTTTATCTTTATTATTTTTCCCATTTTTATTTTCTTTAGCTAATTTTTCTAATATTTTATATAATTCATTATATGAAAAATGAGCTCCACCTTCATAAAATTGTTGTTCTTCTTCATCATCTTTATTATAGAATATTCCTTTATATTCTTCATCATTATTATTTTCATCCATTATAATATTCTTTGAAAAATAAAAATATTTTAAAAAATAAAATTGATTTTATATTATGACTTAAAGAGAAAAAATAAACGAATTTTTATTTAAAAAAAATATATTCATTAAATAAATGAAGAAAATAGTTTATAAGGATTTATTAATAAATAAAAATAATATTTAAAGGAAGTTTTTATATTGAAACCAGATCATTTACTTTTAATCTCAATAATTAATATCAATATATTTTTGCTTTTTTTTTAATGAACTCCAAATTGTTATATTTTTATTTTTTATTGATAATCTAATTTTTTATTAGAATAATAAAAATAATTATTTAAATTCTTAAATTATAATTTATAATATAATTTTAATGTCAGATATTACACCAATTATCCCAGCAACTTTAATTGAAAAAGAAGAAAAAAAAACAAAAGGTAGAATATGTGATTACATTCAATTATCAAATGAATATGTAAATATTATTTCAGAAATTTTAGAAGAAATTGTAAATGAAAATGCAGCATTAGTAAATGGAGATTCTCAAACTTCTGAATTATTAAATTGTTTTATTTGTAAAAAACCACCTCGAATTTCAATAAAAAAATATTTAAATAGATTATTGAAATATAGTAAACCAGAACCATCAACAATTGTTATTTCATTAATTTATATTGATAAATGTTGTGAAATGACAAATATACAATTAACAAATCTAAATATTCATAGGTATATTTTTTTAATTATTTTAGATTTATATTAACATCATTAGTACTTGCTATAAAATATAATGAAGATGATTTTTATTCAAATAAATATTATGCAAAAGTAGGTGGAGTAAATTTAGAAGAATTAAATGAATTAGAACGTAATTTTCTTTTATTATTGGAATTTAATACTTTTATAACTGATAATACTTTTCAAGAATATATTAAACAATTAAAAGATTTTTCTTTTAACTAAAAATATTTATATCATAAAGTATTTTAATGATTATAAATAAAAAAAAAGTTTTTATTAACTCGTTCATATATAGTTTAGATTATTTAAGAATAATTTGTATAAATTATCATTTATATTTAGAATATATATAGTTAATTTTAAAAATAGATATTTAATAATTTATCATAAAAATAAAGATTTAAATTTTATAATAATAATGATAAGGAAAATATAATTATAATATTAATTATTATATTATATATAATCAAATATATTCAAAGTAATTCTAACATAAGATTTCTTATTTGCATTGCATAAAAACTAAAAATAAAAAATTGTATTCATTCATTTTATGTGTAAAATATTTAAATATTAAAAAATAAAATAAAATCATCTATTTTTTTTAATCCATTAGTTTTTTAAAATTAAAAAAAATATAATGAATTCAACAGAAAAAGAAAAAATCTCTCAAAGAAAATCAGTAAAAGCATTACCTTTAAATAAATTTGGTGCACCACAATTATATTCAACTAAATCAGTATCATATATTAAATCATCAGGATTATTTCAATTTAATTCAGCATTAAGCAATCCAGGAGGAGGAAAAAAAAGAGAAGATTACACAGAAAAAAAAATAATATTTGGAAATCGTTTTGAAATAAACGCTTCAAGACTTATAGGAAAAGGTTCTTTTGGTGAGATTTATATCGCACAAGATATAGAAAATAATTATCAATATTGTGCTTTAAAAATAGAAAATAGAACAAAAAATTATTTTTTAAAAATAGAAAGAAATGTAATGGAATTAACAAAAAATTCAATTGGTTTTCCTCAATTAATAACATTTAATTCTCAAGGAGAAAGTAATTATTTAGCAATGAATTTATTAGGACCAAATTTATATGATTTATTTGATGTTTGTGATGGTCATTTTACAATGCAAACAACATTATTAATAGGAATTCAAATGTTATCTAGAATACAAGAATTACATTCTAAAAATTATTTACATAGAGATATTAAACCAGAAAATTTTTTAATTGGAATTGGATATCATTCAAATACAATTTATATAATTGATTTTGGTTTAAGTAAAAAATATAAAGATTCAAAAATGAATCATTTACCTTATAGAGAACATAGACCTTTAACAGGAACAACAAGATATGCTTCAATTAATAATCATTTAGGTATTGAACAAAGTAGAAGAGATGATTTAGAAAGTATTGGTTATGTTTTAATATATTTTATTAAAAAAAGATTACCTTGGCAAGGAACTTTAGGAAGTACTAAACAAAGTAAATATAATAAAATATTAGAAAAAAAATTAATGATACCAGTTGAATTATTATGTAAAGATTTACCAATGGAATTTACTATTTATATGAAATATGTTAAAAGTTTAAGATTTGATGAAAGACCTGATTATGATTTTTTAAAAGGTTTATTTATTGAATTATTATGTAGTTTATATACTGAAAAATTTTATTATGATTGGACTTTAAGATATCCTGATGATGCAAAAAATATTATTATTCAAACTGTTAAAGAAGAAAGTGTAGATATTATTCAGAAAGTTAATAAAGATTCTAAAATTGAAAAAAAAGATAATAATAATGATTCATCTAGTTCTAGTTCTATGTATGATTCTGAAGAAGAAGAAGAAAGTAGTGATGATAATAAAAGTTTGAAAAGAAATAGTACCGAAGAAGAAGATGAAAAAGAAAGTTTAACTAATAATTTGATTAATGTACTTAATTTTGAAGATAAAAAAGAAAATAATAAAGAAAATGATAAAAAACCTAATAAAGATTTAAATGAAGATAAATCTTTCATTGATGATGATTTTTAATAAAATTTTATTTTTGAATCATATCAATTCAAAAAATATAATTTGAGGATTATTCAAAAAATATTTCAAAATTGATTAAAGTATGAATTAAAACAAAACTTAATCTCATTTGTAAGAGATATTGAAAATTTAAAAAAAACAATAATTTTTTTTAAATATTTTTTATCAATATAATAATTTATATAAAATTACTCAATTTTATTTTTAATATATTATCATAGAGAATATAATTGTATTTTCATAAATATGAATCTTTTCTTTTTTTGCATTTAATTTAGAATAATTTTTTATATTTATAGTCTGTATAATTTCATATTATTTATTATTTTATTTTTATTTATAAAATTAATAAATAATTTTTAGGAACTTTCATAATAATATTAAATATTATGATCAAACAATTTATCATTAATAATTTTGATTTTTTAAAAATATTTAAAATAATATTTTTTCTATTATAAATATTATTATATTCATAATATAAAAAAAAATAAATTTTGTATACTAATAAATATATAAAACAAAATATTAATTTTATATAATAACAAAAAATTTTATTTAAATCAATATTGAAAATATAGTTCTTTCATTGTTGTTTTTGAAAAGATTTTAAATTATCAACTTATTTTCATAAATAAATTTTGTTCAGATACATATTCTATCTATTTTATTTATTAAAAAATAAATATTTTTTAATTATTTTTTTTTTCTTTTTAAAAAAAGAATGTATTTTTCAATTAAATCCTTAACTTTTTCTCATTAAAATAAATTAAAACACTTTTTAAAAAAGAATAAATTAAATATTTTAAATGAATACAGATGAATCATCAGATATGGAATCATCAATATTTTTATCAGAAGTATCTGAATCATTTTCTTTTGAAAAACCATCAGAAAAGGAAAAAACACAAAAATTTTGTAGATGTATCTATTGCTTTAGTATTCCTTTAATATACTTTAAATATAAGACTGTTTATTTGAAATGTATTAATTGTCCTGATGTTTATACACCAAGACATTTTTTTCATTATATCTATAGGGATTTAATTACTTATAAATATCTATTAAGAAAAGAAAATATTGATAATATTTATTTTGAAAATGGAGAATTTTATGAAGAAGAAAAAGGAAAAAAGAAACTTCCTATATATTGTATTGATAGTTATTGTGAAAAACATTTTTTAAAATATTATTATTTTTGTGAAACATGTCAAAGTAATTTATGCTTAGATTGTAAAAATTATCATAATGGACATATTATAAAATATTTAAATGATTATAAACTTACTTCAAATGAAATAGAAGAAATAGAAAAAATCCTTTTTGAAACAAATGAATATTTTAGTAATAAAGAAGATATAGTTAAAAGAATAAAACAAAATTTAGAAGATAATTTAATTAAAGGTTTAGACTATTTAGAAACACATAAAAATGATTTAAATAATGAACTAATAAATGATTTAATTAATAAAATTCCAAATAATATTAATGATATAGCAAATTTCCCAAATGATTTTAATAATTATATTTTAAATCTTATAAATAAAGTAATTGAAAATAATTTAACAAATAGTAATTATAAAAGTAATTTAATTGAAGAACTTCAAAATGAAATGATTTCAAAAGTTGAATTATTTAAAAAAGAAATTTCAAATATAGAGAATGATATACATGATTATATTTTAGATAATCAATTTTTTGTTTTGTTTGCTCAAAATATTATTGATATTTATAAATTAAAAGAAAATAATATCAATTATCAAATTATCATAAATTTAGTCAATTTAAGAGATAGTCTTCAAAATATAAGTAATAATAAAATGATAATAAATGAATTTGAAGAATTTCAATATTTTATTAATTGCTTTTTTCATCCAAAACACTTATTAAAAGATTATAAAGGAATTGAAAAAGTATTTTCTGAAAAAATATTAAACTTGAATATATTTAATATTGTTGAAAATAATAATTATACGTCTGATATTCAAAAAGTATCATATTTAACAAATTTAAGTGTAAGGGAATTAACAATAATAAATTGGATAAAAAATAAAGTCATATTTAATGAGCAATTAATAGTATTTCATAGAAATTAACATCCCTTTTACAAATTTATATATATATATATTTTATATATATTTTTTATAATTAATTAATTTAATTTTAATTAAAAAATGAATTAATTCTCTTTTTTTTTTTTTTTCAATAAAAAATATTTTAAATAAAAAAAATCATTTTCATTTATTTTTTATTCAGCATCAATAAATGTTCAAAAAAAATAATAAAAAAAATAAAAAATGTCTCTTCTCCAAAATCTTTTCTTTATCATCACAATATCTCAATCAAACACTTTTACCCAAAGAAAAAAAATAACATTAAAAACACAGTGGAAGATATAAATGAAATAGCATTATGTGCTGATGAAGGTTTAACTCATAATAAATGTATTGGTACAATAACAATATTAAGTGAAAACGGTTAAGCATCAAAATATATAAATTACTTATCAAAATGTAAAGAAGGAAATTATTGTCAATCAGTATCATATTCAAATGATGATATAGGTTTTTGTACTCCATAATTCATCAAGGTCGTCCTGGTGATAAATGTAATAATCCAGGAGATTGTTATTCATTTAATTGTACAAATTCAAAATGTTATGGAAAAAAAAATGGTGATTTATGTTTATCAAGTTTAGAATGTGAAAAAAATTCAGCTTGTGTTTTCAAAGATCATGATCATTCAAATGTAGATGATCCTATATATTGTAGTAGTTTAGTAATTTCTGGTAATTCATGTATGTTTGGTTCACCTCCAATTCAAAGGAAAGATGTTTATTATGAAACAATGTTTAATTTTAAAGGAGAAAGAGAAGATAATTGTTATCCAGGATATATTTGTGCTATAGCATCAGGAAATCTTGATAAATTTAAAAATAGATTAAATATAAATGATTATATTGTATATCAAAATTTTTATTTTAGATGGACAATATATTGATTATGGTAATTATCTTGCTTGTGAAGATGGTTATATGATTTTATATAATGGAACTGATGATATTAATTATGGTATTTGTAGTAAAATTGTTACAGATGGTATTTGTGATGAAGATAATAAATAGTATTGCTGATATTGATGGTAATAGAATTAATTGTGTTTATGATATTATTGATGAATTATTTTGTCATGTTTATGGTATGAAAGATAGAATTAAAAATTATACTAAAGTTTTTAATCATGCTATTGCTACTGCTGGAATTGATTTTGATATAATGATGAATAAAGAAACTGCTGATAAGGAAAATGTTAGAAGTGCTTATTTCTATTTAAAATATTTTCAATGGTTTAGAAATGCTGATGAATGTCAAATTGCTTTTATGATGTATGTTAATCATTCTGGAAATAGATTTGGGAAAATTATTTGGTTTTGGGTTTTTATTTTATTTTTGATATTTTATTGATGGATTTTATTTATTAATTTTATATTTTTTATGTTGATATGATTTTAATATATTAGAAATAATATGATGTATATATAATAATGAAATTATAATTAATTGTGTAATGTTATCTTGAATTAAAAAAAATAATGTTATTTTTATCTGATTTTCTCATAAATATTTTAAAAACAAATAAAGTAAAATAAAAATTTTAATTAAAATTTGAAAATAAACAAATTTAATTTAAACAAATTTAAAATATAAAAAAATGTTTAAACAAAAATATCGTAATATAATACCAAATGAAACAGATCCACAAAAAAATAAAGACAAATCATCATATTGTGAATCATATGATGTAGGTGGATTTGAAAATAAAGTAAAATTAATAATTCGTTCAATTCATACAGAAAAATCAAATTATGAAGTTCATGGAACATTTCTTTATCAAATTCAAAATTCATCTCATTTTCAAATTGATGCAGAATTAGATTTTTCAAATTCATTACATATTAGAACTCAAGAAAAAAATACTTTTGAACCAAATAAAAAATTATTTAAAACTCATATTGAACCATTTAATGATTCTTTACTTAATTCTAATAAAGCAAAAAAAATAGAAGAAGAAGAAGGAATTTGTAAAGTACAATATATAAGAGGTTATATTATTAAAGCTAAATTAAAATGTGCATTTACTTTTCCTTCTTATGAAAAACAAAAAAGTTTCATTCAAAATGAGCATATTGAAATAAAGGAAAATTTAAAATTTTGGAAAAAATTTAAACCAAGTCAAATTGAACAATTAATAACTTTTGGGAAAAATAATTCTAATACTTATGAAAGTTTATTTTTTCCAAGTAAACATAATTCACAAAATTCAATATCATATTTTCAAAATGATGATAATCAAAATCAAATTTTACAAAATAAAATAATAAATAATAATAATAATAATAATATAGAAAATATAGATAGAAAAATAAGTTTTGTAGATGAAACATTTCCTCCTTTACAAACAGATTTTATTACATTAGATTTATCAAAGGAAATAAAAACAAATCCAAAATTAAATTTAACAGAATCAAAAAATGAAAAAAAAAAAGATATAGTTTTCCATTATAGAGGTATTGATGTATTACAACCAGGACATAAACAAATATATTATAAAGAAGATTTAAATCCATATGATATAACATCTGGTTTTATAGTAAATTATAATATAATTTCAGTATTTTCTCATTTAGCAGATTATCCAAAATATATAAGTAAATTATTTCCTGAAAATACAATAAATGATATTGGAATATATAAAGTAAGATTATTTTTAATGGGATCTTGGGTAAATATTATTCTTGATAAATATATTCCTTGTTTCCCAATGGATTTTCCTATTTATTCTTATTCTAATAATTCTTTATGGGTTTGTTTATTAGAAAAAGCTATTGCTAAATATTATGGTGGATATGATAATTTAAAAAATATTTCTTTTTTTGAATTATATCAAATTTTAACTGGATTTCCTGTTATGCATTTTAAAAAAATAAATGAAAAATATTTTCTTAATACTAATTTACTTAATCAATCTTCAATTATTGGAAATAAAGAAGAAATAATTGAAGAATATTTAAAAAATGAATCTTATTTAATGGGATTTTATATTTCTGATGAATATGCTAAAAAAACAAATGAAATAAAATCAAAAATTAATTTAATTAAAAATAAATTTTTTCCTATTAAATCAGCAACAAAAAAAAGTGTATTTATAAAAAGTATATTTAATTATCAATTAAAAGAATATACAAAATTGACAGGTAAATTAACAGATTTAATGAAAGAAAAATGGGAATTATTAACAGATACTTTAGAATTTTCATGGGATTTAATTTTAGATATTTTTGATTGTATAATAATAATAAAATCAAAAAATTATGAAGAATTACATTTTAGAAATGGTTTTATTAGATGTCAAGATTATGAATCACCTGATTATGATAGAGTTTTAGCTTATTCTTATTATGAATTAAAAATAAAAAATTTAAAAAATAAAGAAGATTCTGAAATTGAAAGTAAGAGAAGTACTTTAAAAGAAGATAATTCTCGTAAATTATTAAATAAATCAAATATTAATCAAGATAATAAAAATAATAATAAAGAATTATTATCTTGTACTATAGTTTTAAATTTAAGTAATGATCATTTTTTAGATAATTCTTTCTTATCAAAAGAAATTGATTGGAAAATTGGTATATTACAATTAAATGAAAAAACAAAAAGAGAAACTTTAAGAGGTTCAACATATTCTTCTTTTAATCCAAATGATCCTTTTCATGGAAAAAATCCAATTTTAATTGAATCTCCTGATTTTTCAATAGGATATTCTTTAATATTTGATTTAAAATTAGAAGAAGGTGATTATATAATTGTTCCAATGACAATGGGTTATTGTATGCAAAAAAATCCAAAAATAAAAACAAAAGAATATTCATTAAAAGATAAAACAAAAACACCATTACCAATACAAAAAACTGTTATTTCTCATTTTTTAGATGATATTTTTTATTTAAATGATCCTTTTTGTAGAGATTATTTAGATTATCCTATTTTAGAAAAAATAACATCTAATATTTTAGATAATAAAGGAAGAAAAATTCGTCCAATTGATGAAGAAACTTTTCATTCTAATTATATGAAAATTGGTGATTATGAATTAAATACTTTTAATTTAAATTTTGGTCTTACTAGATTAGCTTTTAAAGATTATATTTATGAATGTATGAATTTATTAGGTGAAGAACATAAAAAAACAAGTATGAAAAATTTAGGTTATGAAGAAAATATGTATCCTTATTTAGGAAGATTTTTTAGTATTTCATTTTATTTTGGATATATTAAAAATTATCAAAAAGGACAAATTATAGTCACACCAAAAAATAATTTAGTTGATAATAATATGGATGGTATTGTTAATATTAGACAATTAGAAAGAAATATTTCTGATTTTAAAAATGCTGAATTTAATGTTCCTTTTAGAATTTTTTATGAAAAAGAAAAAAATCCTTGGTATACAATTGAAGGAGTTTATATGAAAAAAAATCCAAATGATAAAAAACCAGATAAAAAAAAATTATATTCTTATAATCCTGAAAATATACTTTGTCTTGATGTATTTTATTCTACTTATAAATATGATGTTAAAATAATGATTAAACCTGGTAAATTATTGTTTTTAATGTATGTTGTTAATAATATTTTATCAGATAAAAGTGAAGAAGAAAAAAAAGAAAAAGAAAAAATGGAAAAAAGTAAATTTTTAGAAAAAAAAAATGAAACTAAAATTTATGATGAATATTTTTCTGATTCATCTTATTCAAATGAAGAAGATGAAAAAATAAAACAAAAAAATAAAAATAATAATAATACAAATAAAAAGGATAGTAATTTAAATGATAATGAAGATGATAAAAAAAGTAGTAATTCTGAAATAAGTTATGATGATTCTTAAATATATTTTAATTTTATGAAATTGATTTATTGTATAATTAATTATTTTATTATTAGATATTTAAAGTTATATTTAGTTTTTTCAATTACTTCATTTTTCATAATAAAAAATAAAGTTAAATGCTTATTTTATATTATTTTGAAAAAATGAACACACTAAAAATATATTAATTTTAATAAAAAAGTGAATTTATACATATTAAAAATAACAAATTTTAAAAAAAAATATTTTTATATAATATAATTAAAAGTTTTACAATTTTAAATATTCTTCTAAGTTATTTTTTATAATCCAAAGAGAAAATTTTTCTTCAAAAATAAATTCACTGTCAATTTCCAATTCTTTAGTATTTCCAATTAATTCATTAATTATAACATTTAATTGTTTTATTTCATCAATGTAAGAATTACCCTTATTAATTTGTTCATTTTTCCATTCTTTAAAAATATTGAACCCAGATTCCAAAGTATTATTTTTTTGATTTTCTTCTTTCAATTTGTCTAAGATTTTATTACATGCATTTAAATAATCCAAATATTCATTTTTAATTTTTTCTGTAAATGATTGTAATGAAATTTTAATTTCATAAAAAAAATCAATAATGATATATAATTTCATTATTTTATATTGTAAATCATATAACATTAGTTTATTATAATTTTTTTCACTTTCTAAATATAATTTATCATAATCAAAATTACTTTCATTTTTTACAATAATCTGAATAATGGAAATAATTTCTAAAAATTGATTTTTCCATTGAGGCCCAAAATTTGAATTAATTATTTTATTCAAGGAATACTTAATTTTATTTAATATATTTGACTTATATAAATTTAATTTTTCATTTATTTTATCTTTGATATTTGAAGTAAAAGCATCTTCAACAATATTATTAAAAATTTTTGGTTGCTCAGGAAAATTAATATGTATTGAATTTAAAAAATTTAACTTATCAAATGTTTCTTCTTTTTTCCTTTTCATTTCTTCATTTGTTGGAGAATATAAAATTTGAATAATATTATCCAATTCAAATAATATTTTCCAAATTAATTCAAAAGGAAACTTTTTAGAAGTTTGATAAATAACATTTTCTTTTATATTTATTTCTTTTAGATTTTCATCACTATATTTTTCATTATTTTCTTCTTCCTTCTCATAAATATCAAATAAATATTTGACATAAGTTAGATTTGAATTAAATAAAGACTTGGGTAAAGTGTAATATTCTAAATATTCTTTTCCTAAATGTACACTTGAGTTTAATTTATTTTTATAAAAAGTTAGAAATGATAATATATTTGATAATTTAAAATTAAAATCTTTTATTTTTGAATTAAAAAATTTTATTGAATATTCTTTTTTATTTTCTATTGTTTTTGGTTTAAATATTTTTTCTTTTGATTGGAAATTTATAATTTTATTTATATCTTTTTGTATCTTTTCAATTAAAGAATTATTTTTAATATTATTTGATTTATTTTCATTTTCTTTTTCTTGGAGTTTCTTTCTTAATAAATTTAAAATTTTTACTAAATTTTCCTTTGAAGGAATATAAGTTTCTTCTAAAGAAAGTGAATTTTTATTATTTAACAAAATATAAAAAATAATTACATCTATAAGTTTTCTTTTAAAATTAAAGAAAGTAGGATTTTTTAATAAAATAATAAATAACTTTAATCTTGAATTAAATATCATTTGTTCATTCAATTTAGTTTTATATTTAAATAACTCACTTTCATATTGAAAATTTTTTGCAAAATATTCAATTTTATATTTTATTTGTTCAATTAAAGTTACAATTAATTCTAATCTTCTTTTAATTCCATAGTAGAGCCTAAAATTCTCTATTTTCTCTTTATTATCTGATTCTTCATAAGTAAAATTATTAAAAAAATTTAATTCATTTTCTATATTTCTTAAATTAACTTCTTTATCATCAATTTCTATAGATTGTGTTGTAATTTTAAGATTTTCAATAATTTTTTCATTATTATCTTTATTTTCAATTAAATTATCAGTTTTTTGAATTGATTCAATATTTTTTTTATAAAATATTAACTCATTTTCTAAGTCTTTAATATTCTTTTTATTATTTTCATTTTTTTTGTTTAATATTAAATCAATATATTCTTTTAATAATTTAAGAAAATTTTCATCCAAATTTTCAAAATTAAATTTCTCAAAAACAGAATCATATTTTTTCATAATTTCTTCATTCTTTATTTCTTTTAATTCTTTGATAAGGGAATTAAATAAATATTTATTCTCTATTCCCACAAAATAAAATGAAAAAAAAATTCTCACATATAAATTATCTTCTTTATTAAATTTTGACAAAATTTCAACAACTAAAAAATACATTGATGAAATTTCACTTTTTTCAATTAAATAAATAATATCTTTATCCAATTCATTTAAATCTAATTTTTTCTTAGTAAGATGAATTATAATTAAATCTATAAATTGAATAATAAGATTATAATTCTTTAAAGTTTCTTCCTTTTCAAACCAGAGCATTGAAAATTCAGTTATAGACATTTTTTCATCAGGAGAAATTAAAAAACCTAAAAAAAGATATTTAATAAGATTATATTCATTATTGTTGTTTAATGTATTAAAGAGGTCATTTGAAATGATTTTGTTTCCAAAGATTTTACATATATTTTCAAATCTTTTATTTTGTTTTTGGCAGAAATTCATTCAATATATATAGGTTAAAAAGGGTTAATTTCAAGAATTAAATAATATTTTTAATTTAATTTTTATTTTTTTATTTAATTATATTAAATTCTTATTTCCTATATTTTAATAATTAATATTCATCTATATTTTTAAAGATAATCCAAAACTAAAATCATATGGGGATTGGGGATTGGGGATTGGGGATTGGGG
>JAJMZS010000547.1:0-24712 GCA_023807205.1 Isotricha prostoma | reverse complement strand
TTTTGAAAACACAATAAAAGCTTATCTGTAATTGTTTTATCTAATTGAAATTCGTTATTATAACTCAAGTTTGAAAAAAAGCCAATATCTTCTTTTATTTTCTGAATGAATAAAAGTTCATTATTATTATTAATTTCTTTATTAATAATTTTGAAGTAATATTCAGTATTATATAATTTAAATAATGTATTGATTTTATATTCGTATTCCATTAATTTTAAAGAATTATTAGTAAATTGTTGATTTATTTTTTTAATTAAATCTTGAATATTATCTAATGATTTAATTACTAATATATGATTTGAATTAAATCTTAATGAACTACATTGTTCATCAGCAATATTATCATTTCTTTTATAAACTATTAAATATTGTAAGTGATTTATTTGTAATAAATCCGCTAAATATTCAAAAAATATTAAATTTTCTTTATTGTCTAAAATTAAAATGAATATATTTAATTTTTTATTATGAAATTCTTTCATTAATTTATCATATATAATCTTATTTCTTCCAAATAATATTTGTGAATTATCATCATTTAAAAATTTAAAACAATATATATTACAATTATTTCCAAATTGTTTTAAAAATAAATCATCAAACTTCAATGGAGAAACTAGAATTATATTAATTTTATTGTTTTCTATTTTCTTTTGTTGATTTTCTTCATTATTATATTTATTGAGATTTGGTAAATTTAAAAATTTATCTATATCTACATCTATTGCTATATCGTAATTAATAATATTTGAAAATTCATTACTTTGTTGAAGAAAATTATTATTTTTTATATAAGACATATATTCTTTTTCAATATTTTTTAATTTTCTAATAATCTCATCAAATTTGAAAGATAATTTTTTATATGATAAATTATTAAAATAATCTTCATTATTAGCCATTATTTTTTGTAAAATTTTGTTTCCTTCTGTTTTCTTTATCTTTTCTTTATCATTAATATAATTTATTAAAAATTTTTCCCTTTTTTTATTTTCTTCTTCTCCTCCGCTGAAGAACATTAAAATAAAATTACTTTTTGATTTTTCAATCTCTTTTAAAAATTTATTTTGATAATCATTTAAATGATTAAAAAATTTTGTAAAACTTCCATCACAAACAAATAATAAAAACTTTGTATTTTCTTTAATTAAATTTAATTGATCATAAATAATTTTTAATTTATTCTCATCATTTATTGATTTTAAATTATTTAATAATGATGAATATTTCTGTATTTGTTGTAATTTTTTATCTTCTGATAAAATAAAACTACCAACTTCTCCAATTAAGTCAATATTATTATTAAATGATGATATATCAAAGTATTTTTTGAGATTAAATTGAATATTATCATCTTTTTTAATGTATTTATTATTGTTATATTGAAAATAAAATATATTTGATGATAAATATTCAATAAATGAATAAAATGAATTTGGACTTAAATTTAAGGTTAAAAAGTCAAATTGAATATCTTGTATTAAAGATAGGTTACATTCAGAAAATATATTATTAATTATTTTCATATTTGGACTAATGTCATATCTAAATTGAAAATCACTACATAAACAAAGTAAAATTTCTGATATTAATCTAACATATTTTTTACCATTTAAATTAAATGTATCAACTAAATATGAAATTTCATTTTTTTTTTCATTTTTACTTAATTCATTATTTAAGGTATCAATTACTTTATTTTCCATAATATTATTTTCTTTACTTTTATTTTGTTGATCAATTAATGAGTTAGAATTTGTTTTTTCTGAATTTCCAAATAATTCAGATGAACTTCCTTTTGCACTTTTAGAATTGTCTTTTAATTTTTCTGCTTTAATTTCTTTTTTTGTTTTGTTTAATTTTTTATTTTGATTTATTTGATTAATTTTCTTATTTAATTCATTAAATTTTTGATCTATATCAAAATTGAATGGTTTTTGACTAAAAATATTTTCTTGAAATTTAAATTTTTCATCTAATAAAGTTTTAAAAGTAGTGGAAATATATTGACTGTATGGAGGAAAATATTTTAAATTTGACAACAGAGATAATAATAAATAGTCATCATTCATATCTGGATCAGAGTCTGGTATTTTTTTAATAGTACCAATATTCAATATTTCTTTTTTGAATTCATCTAAGCTTTTTGCCATTTTTTTTTTAATTAAAATAAATTTTTTGACTCATTTATATATAAAAATCATTAATTTTTTTTTTATATTTTTAGACAAATATTAGGTTTATTTATATAAAAAACAAAAATAAATAATGATATGTCAAATCTAATTAAAATAAATTATTATCTTTTAAATTACTTAAAATAATTTTTGTTAAATATTTCTCTAAATCATCAAAATTAAATTCATTAGATAAATTAGTTTTAATTAAATTAAAATTTAAATTTTAAATTCGTAAAATTTTTTTAATATTATTTAACTTATTTTCATATTAAATTTTTTAATTGATTCTTAGTAGAAAACATAAAAAAATATCATAAATAGAATAATTATCAGAAAAAATATTTGAATCTCTTTCTCAATTAAAACTCTATAATCTTTTTCAAATGGAACAATCATATCAAAAAAATCAGTAAAGTTTAAACAAGATTTTTTTTATTTAAATCAAATCTTTTCATTAATAATCTTATGTCATGATCATTTGAAAAACTACCAAATTGATTTAAAGTAAATTTTAAATCATCATCATTTATATAACCTTTATTATTTAAATCAAAAATTTTAAATGCATCTTCTATATTAAAATCACATTTTGATACTAATTCTATTTTCTCTTCTTCAATTTTACTTTCTATTTTCATTAAAATATACTCATTCTAATTATAATATCGGATTTTGTAAAGTGAAAAATAATTTTATTTTGTCTTTTTTTTTGATTTTAAATTTTGATAAATTGAAAAAAAAATTAATAATTATAAATTGAGCATAATTTTTTAAATAAAAATATAAATTTTATTTACATAAAAAAAACCAAAAAAAAAAAAAAAAAAGATGGCAGAATGGTGTACAATAGAAAGTGATCCAGGAGTATTCACAGAACTAATAAAAAATATAGGAGTAAAAGGAGTGCAAGTAGACGAAGTAGTAGACTTAGATTCCTTAGAATCAAATACAGATCAAGTATATGGTTTAATATTTCTTTTTAAATACATGAGAAATAATGGTTATACACCTCAAGTTTTATCTCATTGGGATGATGATTTATTTTTTGCAAAACAAGTAGTAAACAATGCATGTGCAACTCAAGCAATTTTAGGTGTTTTAATGAATAATTCTGATAAAATTGATATTGGGGAAACTTTAAAAGAATTAAAATCATTTTCTAATGGAATGGATCCTTATACAAGAGGAATGTGTATTTCAAATTCTGAAAAAATAAAAATTGAACATAATAAATTTTCAAGACCAGAACCTTTTATTTTTACTAAAACTAAAGTTGCTGAAGATGGTGATGATGTCTTTCATTTTGTTGCTTATATTCATTTTAAAAATTCAATTTATGAAATTGATGGTTTAAGAGAAGGTCCAATTTTAATTAAAGAAAATGTTAAAAATGAAGAATGGATTAAAAATGTTAAACCTGAAATTATTAATAGAATTAATTTATATTCTAGTAATGAAATTAAATTTAATTTATTAGCAATTGTACCTAATAGATTAGAAAAAGCTAAAGAATTAGAAAAAGAATTTGTTGAAAAAAGAAATTATATTCAAAATTTAATTAATGGAGGTGATGTTAAAATGGATGAAAAATTTAGTGATTATAATAAATTAAATAAAGAAGATTTAGAAAAGTCACTTAAAGATTTTAATGAAATGATTCAAACTAATAAAATTATTATTCAGGATGAAGAAGAAAAAATTAATAAGTTTAAATTAGAAAATGAAAGAAGACAATTTAATTATATTCCTTTAATTTTTGAATTGTTGAAATTAATGAGTGAGAAAGGAAGTCTTGCAGAAATTTATGATGAAGCTAAAAAAATAGAAGAAGCTAAAGTTCAACAACAACAAAAAAAATAATATTTTAAATTATATTAATTTAAAAAAAATTTTTTTTTATTTTTTTTTTAAATTAAAAAAAAGTTTTCAAATTAAATTTGAATATTTATATATAAAACCATTATATTTAAAATATAAATTTTTCTTTCCAAAATTCATTTTTTACAAACAAATTTTTTATTTGAAAAAAAATTATTTTGAAAATATTTTACCACTATATTAATAATATAAATTTAGTTATATTTTAATTTTTTTATTTTTATAAGATCTAGATTTTCTAACTTCAACTTCATTGATAGTATCTAATTTATATAAATTATTAAATTTCTTTAATGTATTATCAAATAATTTTTTTTTTAATTTTTCCAATACAATATTTTTTTTTATTTCACTTTTAGTTTTATTTTTAATATTTGTATAATTTCTTGGTCTTATTCTTGGACTAATAAAATGTTTTCTAGGACTAATTTTAGGAATTGTTAAAATAGATTTAGTTTCTTTAATTGGTTTTGATAAAACTGATTTTGTAAATTTATTAGAATCAACAAATAATTCTAATCTTCCCATTGTTTCTTCATTATTAATTTCAGTTATTATTATATTTTTTTTTAAACTTTTATTATTTTCTAATTTAACATCAGTTTCTTCTTTTTCTTTTTCTTCTTCTTCATCAACTTCTTGAATATCATTTCTTTTTAAATAATTATTATTATGTTTTTCTAATAAGAATTTTGTTATTTTATTTTGTAAAAAATTTACATTTTTTAAACTACTAACAATTTCATTTTGTCCTTTTTCTAAAGCATATAATTTTTTATCTATAAAATCAATTCTATCTAATTGTTTAGTAATAATAGATAAATTTTCATATAATTTATATTCCATTGATTTAATAAGATTAACCATTGGAATAGAATAATATCTTGCAACATATAATTCATCATTAAAATTAACATAATCAGTATGAAATTTACAAAATAATATCATTCTCTCTTTTAATAATGTAGTCATATCACCTAATTTATTTTTATAATTAATAAAATTTCTTCTTACAAATAAAAGTCCTTTTATTAATTCTGCTGATTTATGTTGTAAATTTTCATTAGATAAAATTTTTTCTATTTTTAAATAAGCTCTTCCTTCATTAGAATTAAATTGACTAGCACCACTTATATTAGCAATTAAAAAACCTAAAAAAAACATTCCAAAAATAGAACTAATAAAAATAACAATTCTACCTAAATTTGTTCTTGGATATTCATCACCATAACCAATACCAGTAATAGTAATTATACTTAACCAAAAATTATTTGCTAATACTCTTAAATCATTATTTCCTTTATTACCATTTAATCCATATCTAATATCATATCCAAATACTTCTAAAGATCTTAATAAAATAGTTGAAATCATTATAAAAATTAAAAAACATATACCACAAAAAAAAATTGGTCTTGAATTTACTTCTCCTCTTATCATAAATAATAAACCATAATATATATTATAAGTTTGACATATTGTTTCACTTATTCTTGAACTATATTGACTTGCCATAAATAAAATTCTGAAAAAATTATATAATTTAAAAAATGAAAAAGTTAATATTATACTATTTAAACTATAAGTATATTTGACTGTATGATGTGAATAATGAAATACTTTATTTATTTTTGGAGGATATGAAATTATACAAATTAAACATTCTATTATTAAATAATGACATATTCCTGATGTAAAATAATTATCATATTCTGATATTTTTTTATCAATTTTTAATAGATCTATTTTACAATAATATTTAATAAATAATATAATACAACATAAAAAAGATGATATTAAATTTAAACATCTAAATAAATTTTCAATTGGTGATATTTTTCTTTTTCCCATTTGATTAGCATAAAAATTTATTTCTTCATTAGTTTTATTCATTAAATCTTCAGGTTTATATCCATATTTTTTTTCAAGATAATCAAAAGATTTACTAATAAAATAAGAATTATCTAAAAAAGCACAAAAAATAGAAACTAAAGATAAAAAAGCTAAACTAAAATCACAAATGCGAATTTTTATTTGATTTAATCCAACTTTTGTTTTATTATCATTAATATGTTTTAAAGTTTTAATTTGAATTATAGTATTTCTTGGAAAAGGCATTCTTAAATTTTTTCTTTTTAATTTTGTACTTATAATTGATTTTGTATTTGTATTTTTTTTCATTAATTTAACTTTATTTTCTTCATAATTTTTGTATAATATATTATTATGTTCATTTTCTTTTACTTGACTGTTATCAAGAGTATTATATGATGATGTTTGATTTTCTTTTTTTGTTGGTAGAAAATGTCTAACTGATGATGTTTTATTTGATGTATTTTCTGTATTATTATTATTTATTTTTACATTCTTTGTCATTAATTTTTCCTTCGAAGAATTACTATTTAAAAAAGAAAAATTCATTTCAATTTAAAAAAAACAAAATTATTTTTTATTTTTAATTTATATATAATATAAAAAATTATTGAATATTAAAAATATAATATTATAGGACACATTAAAATTATATTTTATGATTTATTTTCACCAAATATTTTTTTTTTAAAATCTTTTACAATTTTACTATGTTTTTTAGTAACTGCATGATAACAAGATTCTTCAATATTTTCAATTAAAAAGCAAATATCAATTAAACAATTAATAACATCATCTTGAGAAATTTTAGTATCTTTTAAAAAAGTTTTTAAATTAATATCATCAAAAAATTTTTTAATCATAAAACAAACAGTAGTTGCAATAACACTTTGAGTATATTTAGAAAAAGAACAATCTAATAAAGTTAATTCTAATAAATAATAACCATATTCATAATATTTTTCATCAATTTGAAATTCAACTCTTAAAATTTCAAAATATCTTAAAGAAGTAGGAAAAGTAATTTCAAATTTTAATTTTTTCATCATTTCATTTTCTTGATCCATTAAATCTTCTCTTTCATAAGTTCTATCAAGAATACAAACAAAATCTCTAATTTCAGGAGAAAAAATTTCTTCATATTTACAAGCAATTAAAAGTGAAGTAACACCAATTAATTGAAGAGTATCTTTTTTAATATTTCTAACTAAAGACATATATCTATCAAATATAACAATAGAAAGAAAAAGTGTATCTGGTAATAATTTAAATCTATTATGAACTTCAATTATCCAATTTACAATTATTGCTCTCATTCTTGAATTAACTTCTATTTGTTTATCCATAAAATTTGGTATTATTTTATATTGTAAATTATCTTCTTCTACTACATAAGTATCTAAAAAATCATTAAAATATTCATATGGAATTTGGGCATTGTTATTTTTTTGTTCAATTTTTTTAAAATTAAATAAACGATGTTTACTATTTATTTCTTCTTCATGTTTATCAAATTGTTTTACTTTTTCTAATTGTTTTATTTGATTTTTTATTATTTCTTTTTGATATTTATTTTTTGCCATTGAATTTAAACTTCCTGGACTTTTTGATAATGATTTTTTTACTACTTGAATAAAATTTTTATCTTCTTTTTTATCTTTTGATTGTGATAATGTTTTATGTACTGTAACTTGAGATGAATTATTTTTTTCAATTGAATTTCCTTTACTTGCATTTACAAATTGATTAAATAATAATATTCCTGGTTTAACTGAATGAGTATCATATGAATTTTTTTGTTTTTTATTTGCTTCTGTTTCTGCATGTTTATGTTCTTCTGGATTTGTGTTACATACTTTATAATCATATTCTTGTTTTAATGTATTTATATAGTTTCTTGTTTGTGTGTGACTTATATTTCCTTTTAATAATGGTTTCATTTTAAAGTCTAAATGAATTTCTTTGTTTTTTTGTTTTAACATTATTTTTGAATTATCTTTTTTATATAAGTCATAATTCATTTTAAATTTCTTTGCAAAATCCATTTGTTTGTTTTGGTTATTCATTATTCAATATTTATATAATAAATCTTTATTTAAAATGAAATTATTCCAATTAAATATTTATTTAATTTAATATAATTTTGAAAAAAATATATTTTTTATATTATATGTTATAGTAAGTTATTTATTTTTTATATAAGGAAAAATTATTATATATCAAAATAATAAATTATATATCATTTTTTGATTTATAAATAAAATATCTTTTTTATAAAAAAAATATATTTGTTATATTTTATTTATTTTAAATATATAATAAAACATATAAAATAATTTAAAAATATAACTTTTCAAAAAAAAAAAAAATGAATACCTTATCAAACTCTCAATTCATAAGAAAAAAGCCAACAATAGATACAATATTTGAATTACAAAACTCAATAAATTTATCAAACCCAAGAGAAGACACTCAAGGAAATTTATATGTATGTTCAGACAGTGGTGAAATAATAAAATTTGAAGACGATGGTGATTATCAAACATATTTAACATTAGGAGGAATACCAAAATCAATGTCATTTTCATCATCATCATTATATATTGCAGATATAGCAAATAAAGTAATATACGAAAAAAAAAATGATAATCAAGATATAAATTTTATATGTAAAGATTATTGTGAAGCTCCTTTAAAAGGACCAACTAGTATAATTAATGTTGAAGATGGTGAAAATTCTAATTATTTAATAATTTCAGATGCTGGTTATTTTGGAACAACTGGTTTAAATTCTCCTTCAGGTTCTGTATTTGTTTATGATTTAAATGATGGGATTTTAAGACCAATTTTATTAAATTGTCTTGCTTATCCTTCTGATACTTATTATGATTATTCAAATGGTATTCTTTATATTTGTGAAATGTTAAATAATAGAATTATTAGATGTATACAAAATCCAAAAGGTATTTTTCATTCTAGTATTTTTTATACTTTTAATGGAAAAATTGGTCCTAGTGCAATTACAATGGATGAAATTGGTAATATTTATGTTGCTAGATTTGATTTTTATGATAAGAAAAGAAAAGATAATAATGGTATAATATCAATGTTAAATAAAGAAGGAATGTTAATTGGAGAAATTATTGTAGAAGGATATTGTGAAATTAATGGATTATTAATTCCTAAAATACATAAAACTGAAGGTGAAGATAATATTAATAATAATAATAATAATAATAATAATAATGGTAATTCTTATGGTGGAACTAATAATAATGGAAATAATAGTATGGCTCATTTAAGTAGTAATTCTTTATATTTTACTGATAAAAATTTTGCTGGTGTTAAAAGAATTAAATTATCTCAATTAACTCAAGAAGTTGATAAGTTAAATGAAAATAAATATTAAATTTAAATAAAAAGATTTTTCAATTTTAAATTATTTTTTGTTGTATATTAAAAATATAAACAATTATGTGTTATAATTAAAAAAATAAATTTTCAGTTTATTTTTAATAAATTAATCTTTTTCAAAAACCAAAAAAGTATAATTGAAAAAAATTATTTAACATCAGGTTTTTCGTCTTGTTTTTCTTCTTCATCAACAAAAGCACCAACTTCTTCTATACCATTATTTTCATCTTTATTCTCTTCTTGTTTTTCAATTCCTTCTCCTTCTTCTTTCTTATCAGCTTCACCTTCTCCTTCTTTCTTTTCACCTTCTTCTTTCTTTTCACCTTCTTCTTTATGTTCACCTTCTTCTTTATGTTCACCTTCTCCTTCTTTCTTTTCACCTTCTTCTTTATGTTCACCTTCTTCTTTATGTTCACCTTCTTCTTCTTTCTTATCAGCTTCACCTTCTCCTTCTTTATGTTCAACATCTTCTTTCTTTTCTTCTTCTTCCATAAATGCATCTCCTATATTATCTTGTTTTTCTCCTGTTAATTCAACTACCCATTTCATATAAGCTTCTTCAATTTCTCTTATTTTTGCATCTTGTGCTGCTTTTTGTTTTTCTAAATTAACATTTTCTTTCGGTGGTGGAGCTTTCTTTTGTGTTGTTAATACTTTTTCTTTTGTTTGTTCTCTTTCAAAGAATTTATTTAAATTATTCTTTTTCATATCTAATTCTTCTTTATCTGCCATAACATAGAAACTTTTACTTAATTTAATTAAAGAAACAATACCAGCTTCATCTCCAACAAGTAATTTATCACCTTTACTAGAAAGAGACATAGTAGTTAATGAAGCATCAGTTACTTTATATTCAAAAGTAGTTTCATTTATTTTATAACATAAATCATAACCATTAATCCAACCATCACTTCTTGAAACAAGAAACATTCCAATTCTAGGAGTCCATAAACAATCAGTTAAATAAGCAGGGAAATATTTTGATATTAAAATAGGTGTTTTTAAATCTTCAGTCCATATACGAGCAGTCCAATCACCAACTGTTAAAATAAATTTGAAATTAGTTGGATTTCTTTGCATACCTACAATTGGACCTAAATGTCTTCCAGAAGTTAAACCTAATTTCTGACCAATTTCACCTTCAGTTTTCTTTTTATTAACAATAAATATTGTACCTTGTTCAGTTGCTAATAAGAATTTTGCAGCACCAGCATCAGTACTATTATCAATACGAGTACCACCATATTCTTTAGTTATTTCTTTTTCTTCTCCATCAACCATTATTTTGTCAGTATTTACTAAAAATAAAGGTTTATCAGTTTGTAAATCAATTTCAACTGGTAATTGAATTCCTTTTAAAGAAACTAAACAATCCTTATCTTTAATTTCCCACCAAATAACAGAACCATCTGTACTAGAAGTAACAAATTCATTTGAATTTTTAGATTTTAACCAAACAAAATCAGAAATAGGTTCAGTATGAGAATTTTCAACTTTAGTAAAACCAATCCATTTATTTTCATCTAAATCATAAACACCAGCAGTACCATTTGCACATCCAACACCTAATATATGAGAATGTTTATTATTAAAAGCAACAGTAACAATTTCTGAAGTATGTCTTATAACATTTAAAGGTGCATTTGGTTTTTCAATATCCCAAACTAAAGCAGGTGGTAAGTAATTAGGAGGAATATCTTCAGCTTGATCTTTTAATAATTTATAAGCAACAGCAATTCTCGTTTGTTCTTCTTTTTCTTCAGGAACAATCCAAGCAACTTTAACAACTGATCTTTTATAAGGTTCTGGATCTTTAAAAACCATTTTAATATTAGCTTCGAAATTATCTGAAATAATTTCTTTTTTTTTCTCATCGAAATATTCTTCATAAACATCCATAAGTTGATTTTGATGAATAATTTTTTCAGTATTAGCAATTAATTCTCTTATTTTTAATTCAAATTTATCTCCTTTTTCTTTTGCTCTAACCCAACCTTTCATTTCTCTTTGAACTTTTTCAGGTTCTGAATGATTAATTACATCATCAGGCCAACCTCCTTCTAAATGGGATAATGTTATTGTTTTTGTTGGAATTTTTTCTGTGTTTACCATATGAGAACTTTTTTCTACCATGTTTGATAATGTTATACTTTTTGGATTTTTTGGCCCGTAGTTTATCATTAAATCAGGATTTGGTTTTAATATTATTGATGGATTTATTAAAACTTCTTTTTCTTTGAAATTTATTGGTTGAGAAAAATATTCTCTTTTTAATGTGTATGTGTTGTCTTCACTCATTTAGTTTTTTTATCTTATTTATTTTTATTTTTTTGGCAGTTATAACAAAAATTATTTATTTAATTTTTTATTTTTTTTTTTTATTTTTTTTAGGAGTTTACATTTATTATTTGTGTTAAAAAAATAAAATTTAAACATATTATATATTTATTATTTAATATTTGATTATAGGTTCTATTTTTGAAAAGATATTTTTTTTTAATTATTTTTAATCTCTTTTCTTTTGTTTTTTCATATTAGCTATTGAAGATGAATTTGACATAGATTGAATTTGTGGTAATTCATTCTTTTTTTGAGAATTAAGATCATTTTCAAACTTATCAATATCTCTAATAGAATTAATAAAAGATAAAAATTCAGATGCATTGATTTTTCCATCTTGATTTTTATCAGCAATTTTTAAAATTTGTAATTTTTGAGAATCATTTAATTGAAGATCTTGAAATGAATTTAAAGCAGTAATAAATTCCTCAGGAGATAAATAACCATCTTTATTAGTATCATATAATTTAAATAATTTTAATTTATCTTTTTTTGATTGGAAATATTCATTTAATTTTGATAAAGCTAATTTAGTTTTTGGATCAAATTCTTTATGAGGAAAAACATCTTTTAATTGATTTTCATTGAAAAATTTATCAATTGATAAATACATTTCATTATTTATTGCTAATAAAGTACCAAAAAGATTAATATTATATATTTGTTGAAATAATAAAGCAGTTTCTGCTAAATCTAATTTATTCTTTTGAAAAATTTTTTTTTTATATACTTTATATGATTTAAAAGGAGTGTTTAAAATATGATCTTTTATTTTAGAATTCACTTCAGTTGATAAATAAATGTCTCTATCTCTTTTTAATGTTGGATCAAAATTATAAATTTTTTTTAAATTTGTTCTTCCTTCATCCATTTTAAAATAATTTACAAATGTTTGTGAGTCATCTTCACTAAAACCAAATTGTGCTCCTATTAATGTTTTAACATAATTTTCTTTTACTGTAAAATTATTTTTTATATTTCCTGATTTTGGATTTATTTTTTCTAAAATTTCTTTTATTGAAGTTATTTTTTTTGAAAGAATCATTCTAATTTCTTTTTGAATATCATCTTTTTCTTCTTCTACATTATTTTCTTCTTTATTATTTTCTTCATTATCATTTTCTTTTTCTACTACTTTATTTGTTAAATTAAATCCTCTTAATTCACTATTATTCATTTCAATAAATTTAACAATTTGAATTAAATTAATCATATCAGAATATTTACCATGTTTTTCTTTAAAAATATAATAAAAATATTCAAATAAAAATTTATCATTTGCAAAAGCAAACATAAATCTAGAATAAATTTGATTATAAGACATATAAGTATCAATATCATTATTTGGACATTCACTTTTTGATAAAATATAACTTTCAATTTTATCAGGTGATTTAATAAATTTAATATATAAATATTGTGCACATAATTTATAATTAAGATTTGTATCACTTCCATAAATTTCTCTTAATCTATTAATAAAATTATTAAATGACATATAACCATTTTTTTCTCTATCAATATTTCTCATTAAAGCTGGTCTTGTTTCAATTGGAAATTTCATATAAAATTCATTTAAACTAATATTTCCTTTTGAACCAACTTTTATTTTTTTCATTGCATTTTCTATTAATTTTTTATCTGGCATCATACCAAAATCATCTTTATCTTCATCAATTTCACTTTCTTCATTTTCTTGTAATTCTTCATAATCACCTGATTCAATAATATAACCATTTATCCAATTGCATAAATTATTTAATGAATAGCCTTTTTCATTTCCTTCTCTTTTACATAAATAATTAAATAATTCTTTTCTATTATTATTACTTGATGTTATATTTGATAAAATTATATCATGTTCTTCATTTGAAACATTAAAAGTATTTTTTATTAAATTTTCAAATTTTGATTGAGAAAAATAATCATCTGCATTTTTAAATCCTAATTTTATTATATTACTTGCTATATATTCTATTTCTAATATTGCAGAAAATTTATTTGAAATATTTTCTGGTGAATATTCATAAAGAAATGTTTCTAATTGTAAATAATTTATCATTCCATTTTGATTTGTATCTATATCAAAAGCTATATTACTTATCTGTCTTTTAGTTAAAATACCATTATAAAATTGCTCTAAAGTATTTTTTATTTCATTAATTGTTAATACTCCATTTCTACTAAATGGTATTTTTTCTAATGCATATTTTAAAGAAGCACCATTTTTTTCTAAATATTTTAAAATATTTCTTGAATTATCTTCATTTTCATTTGGTGTTAAATTTTGATTATCATCAATATATGATTCTAAAAATGAAATTAAATCATTTTTAAATATTAATTGTTCTCCTTCAGGTGATATTGTTTTTAATAATTGAAATATTGTTAATGAAATTTCAGGCTCAATTTTCATTGGTCTTACAAAATTTTCATTATATTGATTTAAATTCATTTTATCATCACAAATATCTAAAATTGTTTTTAAATTTTCTCTAAAATTTTTAGCTTTTAAATATTGTGTATTAATAAAATCATCATCATCAATTATTCCATAAATTATTCTTTTAATTCCTTCTTCTAAATATTTCATGTCAATTATATGTGAATTTGTTTTAAAATATTTACTATATTTATCTTTGTCTTTGCATTCATCTATTAATTCTCCTAAATTTTTATATGTTATTGGAGAAGGAAAAACTGCTTTCAATTCATCAAATAATTTTTTTGATATTGGAAATTCTACATTTAAAGTATTTAAAAATTTACATAAATCATTTACAAAAATCTCTTTATATAAATCAATATTATTCTTAATAAAAAAATCATCACTTGATTCCATTTTAAAATCATGATAAATTGTATTACAAAGAAATCTTAATAATATTTTAGTACTTCTATGTTTGTAAAAATGTAATAAAAAAGACATTATATCTATTAAAGAAATAAAACCATCTAAATCATGATCTAAATATTTTACAAATTGAGCCATTTTTTCTTTAGGTTGTGAATTATTAATAATTAAATCATTAAATAAATCAAATGCAGGAAAATAATTTTTTTCAGTTTTAAATTTTTCAAGTGCTTCAATTATAAAAAATTCATCTTCATATTCTTCAATTGGAAAAGCATTATTTTTTAAATTATTTTTTATAATATTTGATGAAGGTGGTTCATTTGTATATACTTTTTTTTTTGTTTGTGCATTATCTTCAAATGCTGCATTATCACCTTGATTATTATTTTCTAATTGAAAATTAAATCCTAAATTTTCTAAATTTTTATTATTTTCTTTATTACTATTAGAATACAATATTTTTTTTTCACATTCATTTCTTACTTTTTCTAAAATTTGAAAATTCCCTTTAACTGGTAATAAATGATAATTAGTAGATTTAATACCTCTTGCCCAAATATTTTTTATACTAACTCCTTGATTACCATTTATAAAATTATTTGACATAATTCTATTTTTATTTTTATCTTTTAAAATTTGATTTATAATATTTTCATATTGATTTATTTCTAATAATCTAGTTTTATTTATATCAAAAGAATCCATAATTGAATCTGCTTCTTCATTTGAAATTCTTCCATTTGGTAACATTATTTTTAATTGTCTTTTTAAATCTTCTAAATTTACTATATTTTTCTTATATTTATTTACTGCTGCTTCAAATGCCATTTTTGGTGTTATACTTACTGATGATAACATATCCAAATATTTATTTATCCAATATTTTTGTATATCTGATAAAATAATTTCATTTTTATCTAAATCAGATTTTTTTTTTTCTTTTGGGAAATATTTTTCAAAAGAATCTTTAAATATTTTATCATTTTTACTTAAATGTGTTAAAACATTATCAACAATAGATTCATTTATTGGTTCATTTTCTGAAAAATTATTTTGAGCTAATCTTATTTCTTTCATTATTCTACTTTTTAATTCATCATATTTTAAATAATTATATTCTGCTCCTTCAAATAATTGATCAATTGTAATGAAATTTTTATCCATAAACATTTTTAAAATTTGTGCTTTTATTTTAGAATCATCATCAATTTTATTTTCTTCTAAAAAATTATCTCTATAAGAATCTATTACAAGAACTAAATCTTCAATTTTAATTTTTTTTCTTTTTTTATAATCAACTCCATTAAATAAAACAATACTTGTTATTTCATCTAATAATAATTTTTGAGAAAAAAATGTATAAAATTCAAATTCATTAACTTCACTTTCTAATGTGAGATTCAATTTATATATTAATTCTAATGTTGATAAATTATATTTTGTTTGTATTATTTCTCCTACTTTATAAAATATTAAAGAAGGTGAAAGTATTTTATCATTTAAAATTTTTTCAAAAAAAGAAAAAAGAGATAAAAGTGATATTAAAGGATTATTTTCAGTAACACCTAATGAATTTAAAGACATATATTTTAATAAATATATTTTATCACTTCTTTGAATATCTGGATATAAATTATCTATAATTTCCCTAAATGTTAAAAAAGAAAATTTTCCTCCTGTTTCTTTTTCTACATACTCACATAATTGGGATAAAGGATATTCATTATTCATATTATTTAAAATGTTGCATAAATTTTGTTTAATTTCTGATTTTGAAATATTTACTGAAGAATTTATTGGATTTTCTTTATGTGATGATATCATTTTTTTAAAATTATTTTTTTAATTTATTATAACTGATTATTAAAAAAAATATAAATAAAATATATAAATAATAAATAAATAAACTATTTAAAAAGTTAATAACTTGTAATTTGAATGTAAAATTTAAGAAAAAAATATAAATAAAAAAAAAATTATTCAATGAAAAATAAACATCTTTATACTAAAAAAATAAGAATTTATTTTTATTAATATCTTCTAATAAAGTTTTACCTTAAAATTTTTTTAATTAATTTATTTTATTATTTGTTTTATTTGATTTGTTTTTGAAAGATTAGTTCTTCTTTCATATTTATTTAAATTCTTATTTCATTTGTTTTTGAAAGGTCTTTTTTTTGACTTCTAATTAAATTATTATTCAATATAATTTATTAAAATTGCTATCAATTTATTTATTATTTATTTTTATTTAAATTTTTAACATTAAACTAATTGAATTTTATTTAAAAAAAATTAAATATTTGTTTGTTATTAAATAAAAAAAATTAATTTTTATGCTTTTTAAATCTACCATAAACAAGTCCTTGTAATTGAGAATTTGCTTTTTTTATTTCTTCATTTTCTTTTGTAATTTTATTATTAAGTTCAATTAATTTTTCATTTTCATTATTTATATCAGAATATTCATTTCTATTTTTTTCTAACTCAATATTTATATCTTCAAGAGATTTTTTAAGTGTATCATTCATATTAATTAATTGATTTTGTTCTTTTTGATTTTCAGAATTTATTTCTTTTAAATTCTCAATCATATTATTTAATTGGTTTTGTTCTTTTATTGTTTTTTCTTCATATTCTTTATATTTTTTTTCATTATCATTTATAATATTAATATATTTATTCCTTTCACAAATTAAACAATTATTTAATTGATTTAATTGACATTCATAATCACATATTATTTTTTGTTTTTCACATTCATACATTTGATATATATCTTCGATTTTATTTTTATAAAATTCTTCCATTGATTTTTTTTCAATACATAAATTATCTAATAAACAATTTAAATTAATTATTTTATTACAGCATTCTTCATTTGTTAAGGAAACACAACTTTCATAATTTCTTATTTTTTGATTTAATTGACAATTTATTTCTTTTTGATTATTTAATTGTTCTATTAAATATTCTATTTGAGTATCTTTATCTGAAATTATTGTTTTTAATTTTTCATTATTATCAAAATTATTATTGATTTCATTAATATCATTTTGAATTTGGTTATTATTATCATAATTATTATAATTAATATTATTTATATTATTATTATTATCATCATTTAAATTTATATTTCTTTTATTTAATAATTGTTTTATATTATTTAATTCTTCAGTTAATTCTTTTATTTTTCTTTGTAAATCTTCCTTTTCTTTTTCATAATTTTCTCTTAATTGAATAATTAAATTTTTACTAACTCCATTAATTTCAGGGCAATTATTTTCATTATCATTAATATTACTTTCTTTATTTAAATCCTTTTCATTAATATTATTATTTACAATAGTTTTATCATTAGTATTAATAGTATTAAAATTATTATTTTGACAATAAGGTTCAATTTTATTATTTTGAATTAATATTCTTTTATGTCCTAAAAATATAGCAAGAGAATGTAAATATGAATCACATCCAACACAAAAAGATTTATTACAATCTTCACATTTGAAATCTGCTATTTTTACTTGACATCTTGCACAAAGTTCCATTTAATTATTTTATTTATTTAATTAAATTAAATTTATTTAATAATTTTTGAATAAAAAAGATTTAACATTTAATAAAAATCAAACATTATATTTTTCATTAATTTCATCATCATTTTTCTTTTCATCATATTTTTCATTTATTTCATCTACATTATTATTTTCAATATTATTATCATTATTTATTTTATTTTCACTATTTAAATTATTAGTTGAATTCACATTAGGTATATTATTTTGTTTTTGTTTATCTATTATAGGACAATTTTTTCCTTTATTATATTTTGCATTCTCATATATTCTAAATGAAAGACCAAGACAAATACTATTTAAAATAATTATTATAACATCAAAAAAAATATTCAAACTAGTATATTTTACAAAATTAGTTATCTTATTTACTTTATATAATCCTATTTCTTCGTCTGTTGAAATTGTTAATATTCTTAAATAAATTAAACAAATATTAAAAATTAAACAGACTATTAAAAATATAAAATTAATCATTGCTAATTTTGCTGTTTTTATTAATATATTTTCATTTAAATCCAAACTTTTTAATCTTAATGAAAGAAAATGATATGAAAAATATAATAAAGGTAAATATAAAAAAAGTCTTATTAAATTAAATGGTAATTCAATTTTTTTCCAGTTTTTAAATACATTTTGATAACTTATTTCTTCTTCATTAATATAATATTGTTCACCATTATAATTAATTATTGTTCTGGTTCTATTATTTAATAGTCTAATATTTGATTTTTTTTGTTCATTTATTTCTTTTAAATATTTTAATGCTTCAGAATATCTAGAAGTTTTATTAGATAGAATTATACATGTTAATAAGGAAAAAAAAATTGAAATTGATATAAATAATATATATAATATATTTATTAACTTCATTTTAGAATTTTTACAAAAACAAGTTACACAACAACATACACACATTTTATCCTTTTTTTTTCTTTTTTTATAAAAATAAAAAAAATCTTTTTTATATCATATTTTTAATATTTTTATAATTTCTATATAAAACTAACTAATTTATCATATAATAAAATACCCAAGTTTTTAATAATATTATTAACATAATAATAAATAAAATAAATTTTTATTTTAAAATAACTCAAAAAATGACAAAACTGAAATTAAAAAATAACTTAATTAATTATTCCAAACCAAAAAATTGACTATCATATTCAATAATTATTCTAATTCCTTTTTCCATATCTTCTTTTTTTTTATATTCAGGTAATAAAATTCTATTAAAACAAGTTTTTGCTTTGATTAATTTAAATTCATTAGGATTATTATCTAAATATAATTCACTTAATAAAGGTTCAATTGTAAATTTATGTATTTTATTATCTTTTCCTTTTAAATTACCAAATCCATCAATTGGAATATTATACATTCCAGTACAAAATTGAAAAAAAATCATCAATTCATTTTGATTTAATTTATTTAAAACCTCCCAAAACAAATTTATTGTTTTATTTTCTTTATTATATTTTCCTTTATAAATTGTATTTTTTTCCCAATCTTTTAAATCAATTATTTTCATTCCTACTAATTGAAAATCAAATTCTTGTGGAGTATAAAATTTTCCCATAATATCATTAACAATATTATAAAAACCTTTTTTTATATTTTCTATTTGATTTTTGAATCTATAATATGTTTCATAATATATCATTTTTTCTACAAAAGTATTCTTATTATTATTATTTAAATATATATAATTTCCTTCTTCAATCATTTCTATATTTTTTATATTTCCTTTTTCATCTTTTAAATTATATGTAAAGTTTATTGTATTTAAATCTTTATTATTATCAATATCTTCATTTAATATTTTTTTTAAAGATTTATAAATACTTAAATCAAAAAATTTCATATCTTCTAATTCGATTTTATTATTCAAAATATATTTAATTAAAGTAAGATTTAAATGTTCTTTCATATGAACTTTATCAATAATTGCTTTAACTAATAATTGACCAAAAAATATATAATAATCAAATTTATTTTTATCACAAAATTCATTTATAATAAAAGTTCCATTGTAAACTGAATTATTATTTTCAATAAATAATTTATTTTTAACATTAAAAAATTCTTTAAATAAACAAGTATACCATTCTCTAAAAACTCCATATTCATCATGTTTTGCTTCATCAATAAATTGAATTCTAAGTACTTGTTTTAAATTAATATTATTTGTCATAAATTGGTTAAAAGACTCTTCTAAAATATTATTTCGATTAATTATAATAACAGGATTTTCTTTTTTTAAATCTATAACATTTTGATTTAAAAAACAATGTAACCAAATTCTTTTTTTGTAAAAAAATTCACAATTTTTTGCTTCTTCAATACTCATTTTCATAATTTCATTTATTAAATCTTCATCTATTTTAATTAAACCCATATTTTTCCAATAATAAGTATCAGAATTTTCAGATTTTATTAATTTATAATCAATCATATATTCGGGAATATCTGCTTTATTATCATTAGAAAAATCATTTATATTATTTTCTTTTTTTGAAAGTGATCTTAATAAATGTTGAATAAAATGATTTTTATTATGTAAATTATTATCTTTTTTAAAATCATTTAAATATTTTACACTTTGTCTTCTTTGAATTTTTACTTTTTTTATTTCATTTCTTACAATTGGTCTATTTTGAAGAATTAATGGATTTAATGAACCTCTCCTTTCTAGTCTTCTTATTGAATTTTCACCTTTTTTTTCCATATAAATACTCGGTCGATATTTTAATTTTGGTAAATCTTTTTCTTCTTTTTTTAATATGTCTTTCTCATTTTTTTCATTTTCAATTTTTGATTTTATGTCATTTTTTTTTTCTTTTTTTTTTTCTGTTTCTAATTTTATATTTGTTATTTTTCCATTTAGATTATTTTTAATTTGTTGAATTTGAAGAATTTGATGATTTTGATGTTTTGATAATTTGTTGTTTATTGGTGAACAAATTCCCATTTATTTGTTATATTTTTGGTATTTAATTTAATTAAATAAAAATATAATATTTAATTACAAAATTTATTTTTGGATTTTATATATCAAATGATATAAAATAATGAATAATTGAGTTAATTTAAATTAAATAAATGAATCTATACATTTAATTTCTATTACCTTGTTTTAATAATTTATGTATTAAAAAATATCATCATTTTAAATTTGAAACATTTGTTTTAAATAAACTTTAATTTTAATTATACTAATAATAATTTAAAAATAAAAAAAGTTCCTTCTCTAGTACAAAGCATTATTGAATCATCATTTAAATTTTCAATTCCTTCATATAAATATACATCATCAATTATTCGATAAACAATTTGAAAATTATCAATATTATAAAATACAAAATCACTATAGCTATTATATCTACCACATATCATAATTCTTTTTTGAGGAATTAATTTGACTATATTAAAATATAAATAATCATGATTAAACGATTTAATAACTTTTTTTTCTAATAAAGAAAATATTATAAAATTATTTCCTGTATCAAATAAAATAGTATTATTATTTAATTTAAATAAAGAACTTGAAATAAGCTGTTTTTCTTTTATTTCAAAATATAAAGAAAAAGTTATAATATCAAAAAACCATATGCCATTATCCCCAGAACAAATTAACATATTTTTATCTTCAAATAATAATAATGAATAGAAATAATTAGACTTTATTATAGTAGTACATTGAAAACTACTTTTACTTTTACTCCAAAGTTTTATTGAATTTCTATCAATTGAAATTATATTATCATTTTTAGAATAAATTACTTCATATATTTCAAAATTATGAGCATTTAATATTATTTCATTAATTTTAAATAAATCTAAATATTTTTTCCAAGTAGTTATTATTTTATCATTTGTCCATGTAAGAAAATTATTATCATCTTTTATTGTTATGCCAATTATTGGTGAATTATCTTCATTGTTTAATGTTTGTTTAAACTTTAAATCTTTATCGAAGATATTTATTGTTTGATTAGATGTAATTATTATGATATTTTCAGATGGAAATTTTGATATTTTACTAATATTTACTATTTCTATTTTAAAGGTTTTAATTTCTTTAATTATATATTTTTTAGTATTTTTAATGTTAATCTCTTTTGATTGCTCTTCATTCATTTTTATATAATTGTGTAATTGTGCAATATATATTTATTTCTCAATTATTTTAAATTTCTATTTTTTTGTCAAAAATTAATTTGAATATAAAAATAAAATTAAACAAATAAAAAAAGTCTATTTATATAATTTAATTTATTTTTTCAATTTTATCTTATTATTTAAAATAAATATTTTTAAACAATAATAAAATTAAAAACAAAATATATAAATGTTATCAATAGAAACGGAGGCTAGAATAGTCAAAATATTATTAACATTATCAGAAAATGAAAAATCAATAGAAATAAGTAGACAACTATTAAGAGAAGATAATGACTTTGATTCATATCAAATTTTTCGTTATTTAGATAAAGGATCAAAAAATAAAATAGACTCATATGATATAATTAATTTTTTAAGAAAAAGAAGAATAAAAGTAAATGAATTAGAAGTAAATTTTTTTATTTTATCATATGATGAAGTTTCAAATAATTATCTTTCATATATAGAATTTTTAAATTTTCTTCAATGTGATAATTCATTTAAAAAAAATAACTTTTCAAAAAATGAAACAATTTCTCAATCAATTGAATTTGAATTAGGAAAATTATTAGAAAAAGAAATTTTACTTTCAAGAAATTTATTTCCTTTGTTAAATGATTTAAAAACAAGATTAGATTATAATATTCATAATTTTTATCATTCAATTAAAAAAATGAATAATATAACATTTGATTGTATAAAAAAATTTTTAGAAAAAAATTATGTTAATTTTTCTAATATTGATATTAAAAATATTATCAAAAGATTAGATTTTAATAAAGATGGAAGAATTGATTTATGTGAATTTCATAAATTTTTTGGTTTTCCTGAGTTTAGTAAATTATGTCCTTCTAAATTATGTTGTATTTGTGGTTGTTGTAATTGTTGTTGTGAAGGACCTTGTTGTAAAAAAAATTGTGAAAATGACATTGTAGAAAATGAATATTTTGATAATGGAAATTCTAATTATAAACAATATATTTCAAATTTTGAAAATAATCAAAATGAAAATTTTAAAAATGAAAAAAAAGATATTATTAATAATAATAATTTTGTAAAAAATAAAGAAATAAATAATAATAATAATGAGAATAATAATATTAATTTGAAAAAAAATAATGTGTTTTATAATGATAATAAATTGAATTTAGGTAGAAAAAATAATGAAAATTTAAATTTGTCAAATAAAGATTTTGATAAAGGAAATAATAATAAAAATAATAGTATTATAGGGAAATATAGTAAAATATTACTTCCTGAGATTATTTATCAAAATATAAAAAAAAATAAAAAACCAATAGAAGAAATTAAGAATAATTCATTTAAAAATGAAAATAATAATAGTTATAAAGTTACAAATTTTGCAACAAATCAAACACCAGAAAGAGATAATCATTTTCACAAAAATTCAATAAATTCATCCCCATTAACAAAATCACAATTAATTAATAATATAAATAATAATTATAACAATATAAATTTAAAAGATAATAATAATAATGATACAAATAGAATTATTAATATAAATAATAATAATATTAATATTAATATTACAGATATGAACAACACTAACATTCAAAATAATCAAAATTTAATTGAAGAAAATCAAATGAAAGAATATATAATTGAATTAATGAAAATCGAAAGTAAAATTGAAGAAGAGAAAATAGAATTAGTATCAAAATGTGATTTTAATATAGAAGATGCATTTAAAATTTTTGATTTAAATAATAAAGGTTATATAATTGATGATGATTTAAAATTTACTTTAAATCAATTTGGTATTTTTGCAAATGAGTATGATATAAGATTATTAATGAAAAGATTTGATTTAAATAAAAAATCTTGTTTAAATTTTACTGATTTTTTTGATATGATTGTTCCATTTGAAAAAGATTATAGAGTTTTAATTGAGAATAGAGATTCAAATATTTTTTCTGATAATTATTCTATTTATGATATTTTTATGTTTTCTACTAAGAATCTAATAAAAAATTTATTTATTGATTTAATTGAATATGAAAATAAGTTAAATAATATTAAAAAAAATTTTACTACTTTAAGATTGAAATTAAAAGATTTATTCAATTTAATAAATACTAATTTATCTAATGAATTTAATTTTGATGATTTAGAGAAATATTTAAAAAAAAATTGTATTTTAAATAATTTAAAAGATGGTAATTTACTTTTTATTAGATTTGATAAAAATAGGGATGGAAAAATAGATTATTGTGAATTTGAAGAAGAATTTCAACCACAATTTTAAATAAATAATTATAAATATTTTTTATTTAATTTTTTTTTGTTGAAAAATTATTAAATAAAATGACTTTTTTATTTAGATTTTAATATATTTATTTCAATAAAATCATTGAAAAATTAATTTAAAATGCCAAATTTGGGGATTGGGGATTGGG
>JAJMZS010000546.1:0-24830 GCA_023807205.1 Isotricha prostoma | reverse complement strand
AATCCCCAATCCCCAATAAAATAAAATCTACAAATAATTAAATTTAAAATAAAACAATTATATATTTTTATTTATACTTTATTTATATCGTTTGTTTTAAATTTTTTATTTGTTTTATTAATAATAAAATATTAAATTTATAAATTTTTTTTATTTTGACCTATGTTTATTGCTCTTTTTATTACTTTATCTTTTTGATATAATATTCAATTATACATATCTCAAAAATTTATAGAAAGATAATATAAAAATATTTATTGATTATTGATAAATGTAATAATCTAGATATATTTTTTTTTAAATATTATGATGTTAGAAAAATATTTTTTAATGATATTAATAATAATTAATCAATAAAAATGAATGAAAAAGATTTTTTACCGGTAGGTAATAAAGGGATAATTAATTATAATAATAATAGAATTTTAATAAATTCAATTGAAGAATTTTTAAATAAAAAACATTCTTTTTTTTACACTTTTAAAAATATTATTCAAAATGGTAAAAAGAGAAAAATGAATGTTTGTGTCAAAAAATCAGAATTAAGTAAATTCTTAAATAAAAATAAAAAAATTGGTAATCCAATATTCAATAATAAAATAATTCTTCATCAAAGTTTACCTTCAATAAATACAATTTCACAAAAAAGTATTCAAGATGAAAAATTTTCAAACCTTAATATTAATTATTCAGAAAAATTCTTAGAATGGAAAAAATATCTTAATAAATATAATAAAAACAATCAAAAAAAAGAAAATGAAAATGAAAAAAAAGATGAAAATTCTTTGTTAGAAAAAATGAATACTACGATTGAAAATGATGAAAATAATATTTCAATAAATGAAGATAATTATTTAAAAATAAATATAAAAAAAAATAATGAAAATGAAAAAAATTTTAATGATGATTTACCAGATAACATACTATTACAAAAAAATAAAAATAAAGATAAAATCAATTTGAAAAAAAAAAAGAAAAAGAAACTAATAATAAAAAGCAAAGATAATAATAATAATTCTATCAAATATCAAGTTCTAACAGATTTATCAAATATATATATAAAAAATATTCTTGGGGTAAAAAATTTTTCAAATAACTTATATGTATATGCTAAATGTATTAATTTAGATTCAAATATTGAATCTGATTATTTAATTGAACAAGAAACTTTTAAAAAAAAATATCCTTATGAATTGATTAACTTTTATGAATCAAAAATTATATTTATTTGAAAAAATTTTAATAAAGAAAATAAAATATTTTTAATTTATAAATAAAATTTAAAACTTTATTTTTTATTAATAAATAAAATTACTAATTTGAATTAATGAATAATTGTACTTTTTATTCATGTATTTTAGTGATTCTAATAGCAACATCGATATATAATATAAATAAAATAAGTGAAACATTTAAACAAGTATATGAAATAAATCCAAATTTTTATAAATGTAGAAAAATAAGTACACCAAGACCAATGGTCCCATTTCTTCAAATAGATAATAATACATTAATTTCAGTAGAAATTGATACATCAAAATTATTTTTTCATTTTAATTATTTATATAAAAAAGAACCTCCTGCAAATCCAAAATTTATTTATATGGATATTAAAACTCAAAAAATTAAAAATTTGAAAGTTGAAAACTTAACTAATATTAATATTGAATATTTTTATGCAGATGGATTTAAGATTTTAAATAATGATACAATTTATATATTAGTTCATACATTATATGATGGTGAAAAAATTGAATTTTTTAAAATTAAAAAGGAACCATATTTACATTTAATATATTATAAAACATTTTCTTTTCCTCTTTCATATAATGGAATTATTCAAGATATTGAATGTATTGATGAAGATAATTTTTACTTTTCTACAAAAGGTTTAATAGGTTTACCTTATCAATTAAATTATTTTACTTGGATGAAATTAATTTTAGTTAGAATAATAGGTTTTTTGTCTCCTTTATTCGATTTTAAATTTAGTCACTTATATTTATATATGAATGGAAAAATTACAAAAATAAAACAAACTGAATCTTTAAGAAATGGTTCTCTTGCATATGATAGAATTAAAAAAAGATTATTTTTAGTACAAATGTATGAAAAAAAAATTAAAATATTAAAAATTGGAAATAATTTAAATGATATAAATATAATAGATAATATTAATACTGAATTTTTTCCTGGGAATATAAAATATAATCAAAATAAAGGAGAATTAACAGTTTCAATTTTAGGTTCTTTTAAAGAAAAAACTGATGTTTTAATATTAATTGATTATGGGGAAAATATTAATAATGCTATTTGCCATGGAGGTATTGAAATTTATGATACTTTATCAAATGATTATAATAGAAAATTTATTTATTTAAAAAATGATGATTTAAAAATAATATCATCTGGTTTATTAATACAAGAAAAACTATTTTTTACTTCATATTATGATAATGGGTATGCAATTTGTGATAATATGTAAAATAATAATATAATTTTATTTAATCAATAAAAGATTCCAAAAAAAAAAAATGAAATAAAATATATTTAATTAATAAATTAACAAATAATAAATTAAATTAAATAAAATAATAATAAAAATAAAAAATAAAAAATAAAAAATAAAAAGATTTTTTTAAATAAAATAATGAAAACTAAAGTTTTATTTATTTTTGCATTATGTTTTATTATTTCATATTGTAAAGAAAATGAAAATGAAATTATTTTATCAAGTGAATGGGATGATAAAGGTGTATCAAATAATAAATTTTTCAGATTTTTAAGTGATTTATGGGATGCTTATCTTGGACCAGATTATGATAAATATGCCCCAAGAAATATTGTTCATACATTTTATCATTTTTTAATTGGAGTTGTTAAATATTTCCATAAAAATTTTGAAGGAGCACTTGCTGAATGGAAAAGAGCAAATGAACAATATCAAAAATTCCTTAAAAATGTTAAACCATTAAATAAATAAATAATAGTCTTCTATTATTAGTTCCTTGGAAACAATTATTTTTTATATTTTTTTATAGTTTTTTTTCATTAAAAAAGAAAAGTTATTTTGAGAAAAGATGGATTATAAAAAATAAATAAATAAATGATATTTAATGAATGAAAAATATTTTTATTATTCTTTAATAATTTGGAAAATGTTTTTTATCATTATTCCAGAAAATATATTAAGAATTATTTTAAAAAATTTCAATCAAAAATATATTTAAAATTAAAAAATTGAAAAATAAAAATAATATTTTAAGAAATTAAAAACTTAAAGATAATAATATTAAATTTGATTCCAATAAAAATAATATTATAATACATTTGATTATTTTAGATTTTAAGATTAATATTAAATTTTAGATAATTTAAATTTATGATGAATATATAAAAATTTGAAAATATTTATTTTATAATTTATTTTTGATTTTTATTTATAAATTATTTTAATTTTATTTTAATATATTTTCCTATTTAATTAACTTTTAAAAAATACTACATATTGCAATATTTGTATTTGCTGCAATATTATTTGGTAAATTAAAAATAGTATTTCCTAAATTTTGAGTAAATTGAACTATGTTTTTTAATATTTTTGGAGTATTTTGAGATGATTTTAAATTATTCAAGTAATTATTAATTTGAACTAAACAATTTGTAATATTCTGATTGACATAAACTCTAAATTTTAAATACTGAATATATAAAAATATGAAATAAAAAGAATTTTTGTTCATAAAAAATCCATAAATAGGACTAATAATATTAATCTCTAAAATATTGGAATATTTTAATATAAATTGTTTTTTAGCTAGAATTTTTGAAAAGATATTATTCTTATATATTAAATTTATGTTATTTATTATATCAATCAAATTATAAACAATAATAGGAATTACTATAAAGTAATTTTTTGAATTATCAATAAATAATAAAAGTATTAAAATTAAATAACTAAAATTTTCATTATTAATAATATTAATTAAATATTGCTGTTCAAATTTTGGTTTTCCTTCTTTTTTTATCAATTTATAAATCAAACAACCAATGAGCATATTGATTGATGTTTTTAAATGGATAAAAAATGCCAAAAAAGATGTAAAACTAATAATAATATCAATAACTATAAACATAATATCAACATCGATATTAAAATTATTATTATTATTTCTATTTCCATTTCTCATTTCATTTTCATTATTTTGATTTTGATTATTTCTTTGATTATTATTCTGATTTTCATTATTATTATTTTGACCTGGAATATAGTTAATATCAAAATCAGGATCAATTTTTAATTTATAAAATTTTTTTTTATAATGAAGAATTCTATTTTGAGGAGGAGAAGGAAAAATATTTTCTAAATAGTTTTTCCATTCTACAGAATTATTCCAATCATATCTAATAAATTCCATGTATTTATTGTCCATTTCTTTTTGAAAAATAAATAATTATTAAAAATAAAACAAATAAAGATTAAAAATAAAATTTATTTTTTTTAATTTTTATTTAAAAATATTAAAAAAATAATATCTTTAATATTAAATATTGAAGAAATTTAAATATTTTTTTATTTATCTTTTTATTTTATTTTCTTTTATTTTTAATTATTTTCAATTAATTAAATATCCAAATAAAGAGTTAATTTTTTTTAAATATAATATAATATAGTATCCTTTGGTTTATAAATTAGATTATTTATTTTCAAGTTTCTAATTAATTTTAATAAGTATTTTAATTTAATAAAAATTCCTCAATTATTTCTTGGCAATGTTCTAATCTTAAATAACTAGAGGATGCTTTTTTAAAAAATAATTTAAAAAATATTTTTAATTTTTCATTTAATAAAAGTTTATTTCCATAAATTTCAATCATTTTTTGATGAATTATATATATTCTTTCTATTAACTTTTTTAATTTCTTATAAAAATTATGACCATAAAAATTTACATTTTCAGTTATTTCTTCTTTGTATTTTTTGTTTAAATATATTTTTATTTCACAAAAATATTCATTATTGAATTTGGTTTGATATTCTTTTCTTTCACTACTTAACATAGTTCTAATGATTTCCATAAAAATTTCAATAGGCATTTTAATATTTCTATATAATGTATTGAACTATAGGAAAAGTTAAATATTGTATTGGAAAAATAAAATTATGAAAAAATTAAGATAAAAAAAAAATAGGAAAAAAATTTGGAAAAAAAAACTTACATTTTTATTATTTATTATCCCAGGATTATGGTTATGAATTAAATTTTTTATTTTGTTATTTTTATTTACAAACTTAAAACAGAAAAGATTTTTGTCAAAAATAAATTTAATCCTATAATTACATGCTTGAACATTATTTCGCTTTATTTTGAAAGAGTTAAAATAATTAATTTTTTGTTCATTTTCATTAAATGATTCCAAGTCTAAATTAATTATTTCATCTTCGTTAAATTTTATAATTGACTCTTTTTTTGGATTACAACAACTGCAACAAAATTCAACAATGTTTTTTTTAAATAAATGAATTCTTTTTAAATTATATTTCGTTTTAGAAATATAATTTTGCATGAAAAAACATAACTCTTTTATTGATGTAAATTTATTTTCCACTAATCTAATATTGTTAAATAAATAGTTAAATTACTTTATAATGTATTCATGAATTTCAAAAAGTTCATTTTCTAAAAAATAATTTTGAAAACATTCAAAAGTTGAATAAAGATAATTAACAGAATTATTATTGCAGTTAATTGATTCCAAAGATGGAGAAAATTTTTGCATTCGAAAAGATAATTTTTTTTTGTTTTTTAATGTAATATTTATATTTTATATCTATTTATTAATTTTTTAGAAAATTTTAAAATAATATTTTTAAGGTTTTATGTGCTTTGATCCTGATTAGAGTGAAAAAAATATTTTAATTTAATCTTTTTTTATTAAGTATATCTTTGACAAATATTAGAGAGCCTGTAAAATTGAAAAAAATATTATAATTTCTTAAATTTTTCCGATTGATTACATTTTAATTTTTTTAATTTTCATTTGAACGCATTGAATATTATTATATCAAAAAATATATTTTAATATTAGCAATTAATCAATTAAGTTAAATAGGAAAATTGTTTAAATAATAATCCATTAATCGGATTATAATAAATTTATTATAATATAATAAAACTAAATTAAGGGCTGAAGTAATATAAAGAAGTAAAAATATTTAATTAAGTGAATACGTGAAATATGTAATTATTAATAAAAATTACATTTTAACTTTAATTAAGTATAATTAATTATTCATAATCGTTTTGTAAAAAAAAATATGGCAATATTTCTAAATTTTGAATAATTTTTTTATTAATGATTTCGAATTATATAAATATTGTAATATATAAATAAATGAAACAAAAGAAATAAACCTAATTCTTAGGAATTAATCCCATTTAATTTTATGTTCTAGTTATTTATTTTTAATATGTTCCATATTTAAAACATTATTTTTTTTGAAACATTTTTAAAGAAAAAAATGTTAATTTAAAGATAAAAAACATTCTATTTAGTGTTAAAAAATAATTATATAAATAAAAATAAAATAAATCATTTATATTTTAAAAAATTATAATTTAAATATAAAAATAAAATGAATAGATAATGAAATGATAATAATAGAAGAAGAAATTGAAACTATAAATAAATCAAATTAAAATCAAAAACATTCTTTTCTAATAATAAATTTGATAAATAAATAACATTACAACAATTTTATTCTATAATGAAATATTTATTAAAATTAAAAGAAATTAAATTTTTAATATACAAAAAAAAACAATATATGATAATATAATATTATTTATTCATTAGAATTATTTGTAACAACAAATTTTGCAGTTTTTAATTCTTTATTCCTTTGATCCCATAACCATTTATATACTTTATTTTCTTTTAACCCAGTTTCATCACTTAATTTTTTTATTTGTTTTTTATTCCAATGTTTATTTTCATTATAAAAAATAGAAAGATATTTTAATTGTTCTGAATTTTTTCTAAACCTTTTTTTCTTTTTTTTTGATGTAGTAATTAACTCAGTTATATTAGTAGAATCAGAACATTCAAATATTTTTTTCTTTTTAATTTGTATTTTTTTTGGAGATGAAAATAAAAATTGATTATTTGATATTAACCTATTATTATTACTTTTTTTTTTTGAATTTAAAAAAATTTCATTTTTTACACTATTAAAAGTTTCATATAAATTTTTTTTTGTTTGTTTATTTTGATTTATAATATTCTTATTTTCATTTTGAATTTTATATTCTGAACCAGGTGTAATTTTTAAACTTGATTTTTCTAAAGTATTTTTAAATAAAAAAAAATTATCTTTATTTTGTAAATAAGGTGAATTATTTATTTGTTCATCTCTATGATTATTCCCACTTGAAAAAAGAGTCCCAAAAAAATTATTAAAATCAAAATTTAAAGGAGTTGAATTATTTGGATTTGAAATTAAAGTTTGTTTAATTGGAGTTTTATACATTTGAGGTAAATTACTTTTTATTTGAGATACTTCTGATATTGGCATAAATTTTGATGAAATGTTTGATGGAGGAAGTGATTGAGACCACATTTAAATTTATTTTTAATTTTTTGAGTAATATTTAAAGTTTTAATTTTTATTTAAATAATTAATAATATTTAAAATATTATTTAAAAATTATAAAATATAAAAAAAATAGTCTATAGAAAATATATTATTTTAAAATGGCTTTCTATATTATAACATCTTAAATGAAATAATTGTAAAACAATTACAAATCAAATATTAAAAATAAGTATTTTGAATATATAATGAAAAACACTAATTATTTCATTTTTTATCATATCAAATAAAATATAAATATACAATTTTTTAATTTTAAATTTTTATATTAGTTTTATGTTTAAAAAATATATTTATTCTTATAAAAATAATTTTTTAAATATATTTTAAAGAAGATTTAATAATTAAATCATTATTATTTTTTTATCTCTGAATTTATATTATTAAAAAAATTTGAAAAAATGAACTAATAATTAAACAATAAAATAAATAATTATTAATCATCTAAAAATGGGACGTCGAAAAGATAAATGGACAAAAAAAACAGTAAATTTTTTTCGTTATATTTTCAAATTTTCTCCCCCATTTAAAATAATAATAGATGGAAATTTCATTGCAATATCTCTTCAAAAAAAAATAAACATGAAAACATCATTAGAAAAATTATTAAATGAAAAAGTAAGATTAATAATACCAAGTTGTATATTTAAAGAAATTCAATTAATAGAAGAAAAAATTCCAGGAATATTATCAATAATAAATCAATATAAAATAGAAGAATGTAAACATAATCAAATGGATCCAATAAGTTGTATAAGAAATTATATAGGAAAAAAAAATTATGATAAATATTTTGTTGCAACACAAGATGATTTTTTAAGAAATCAATTAAGAAAAATTCCAGGTGTTCCTTTAATTTTTTTTGGTCAAAATATGCTTTTAATTGATAAATTAAGCCCTGCTAGTTTAATCGCAAGTGAAAGAAGAGAAAATTTAAAAGAAGCTCCTCAGAAAAAAGAACAAAAAATTTTAAATGAAAAAAAAAATGAAGTTAAAGAATTTTTAATTGAAGAATTTAAAAATAGTAAATATTATAAAAGAAAAAGTGAAGAATATAAATTAAATAAATTAATGGGAAAAATAAGGAAAAAAGCAAAAGGACCTAATCCACTTTCTAGAAAAAAGAAAAAAAGCTATTATGAACAATTAGAAAAAGATAGAAAATATAAAGAAGAACATGAAAAAGAAAATGAAAATGAAAATGAAGATGGAGATGATAAAAATAATATTGATAATGTAAATGAAAATAATGAAGAGAATAATGAGTTTCTGAAAAAAAAAAGGAAAATAAGAGGTAAGAAAAAAAAAAAAATAAATAATTTATAAATTTATACTTGTATTAATTAATAATAAATGATTTTTAAATTATGATTTAATGAATATTTTTAATGATATAAAATACTAATATTTTCATTAGAATAATATTAATAGATATAAAGTTACATTTTTTTAATATATTTAATCTTTGAATAAAATATTGTCAAAGAAAATATAAATTTTTCAAATTTAAATTATTATTTTATTATTGAGGATACTCAAATTAATAAGATAAAATTTTATTTAATAAAAATAAATATATTTATTTAAAAGAATATATATATTCTGCAAATAATTTTTATTTACAAATCATTTCATAATTTTTATAAAGTAGCTTTTATTTTTAATATTTATATTTAATATTTTTATTTAAATTAGATAGAATTTTATATCAATCATTTTATATATCATATTTTTTATCATTTATAAAAGAATAAAACATTTCAGTGTCTAAAAATTCTTTAAAAAAAAATTGTTCACTTTTTGATGATATAATTATATTAATAAATTGTTTCATTTTTTTAATATTCTTTCCTTCACTATAATCAATTAAAGAATCAATTTGATTAATTATACATTTTTCAATACCTTCATTAAATTTAGAAGAAAAATAATCAGAAACTTTAGAGATTTTTTCATAATCATCACTTTTAGGATTAACTTTTTCAACTTCCCAAAAAATTTTTTCAATATTAATATTTAAATATACTAAACAATTCTCAAAATCAAAATTTTTATTTATTAAATTTGTTATTTCAATATTTTCATTTTCAATTTTAATCATATTACAAGTTTCCTTATTAATATCTTTTAAATCATTTTCATTTGTTAAAATACCAATAATAAAAGGAGTTGGACTTGCCAACATTGTAATATCAAATAAAGGTAAATTTGGTATTAATGGATATTTCCAAATAAAAGGTTTAATTACTTTTGAAAAGAATAAACATGAAAAAGTTATTAATTGTAAATTATTTCCATAAAAAAGAATTTGTTGTTCAAAAAAAATCATAATTAAAATTTTAAATATTATATCTGCATTATAATTCCATATTATCTTTTCAAATAACCATGATAAAAATGTTTTATTTTTCATATTTGAAGTTAATAATAATTGTTCTTTTATAATATTTGAACTTTTAGAATATGAATTATTAAATATTTTTTCTAGAATATTTTTAATAGTTGGATTATTTTTTTCAGAATTATATAAATTAAAATTGTCAAATTGCTCTTGTTTAAATATACAACTAAATTCAGATAAATTATTTAAATAATTCAATTTTTTAATATAAAGAAAATAATAACATAAAATTTCTAATAATTGAAAACAAGGTTCATTTGAAAGAAATAAATAACATTTTTCATATTTGTAAATAGAAGCACAATTTGTCTTTGATTTTATTTTTTCTTGAAAAACATGAATATCCATAAATTTAATTCCATAAATATATTTTTCAGATTTTATTCCATCTGATGCTTTCATAAAAATAAAAGTTGAAATTGGGTTTGAAAAAAAATTTTCTTCTAAAATTTGAGTAGTATAATTAATTTCTGTAAAAATTTCTTTTCTTATAACATTTACTCCATCCTTATAACAACAATTTCTATAATAATTTAATAAAATATTATATGATTTATCTTCAGGATAAAAAAATAAAATTTTTGGTGATAATAAGACATTTCTTTCTTTTACATATTCTAAATTTTCATTTTCAATTCCTAATATAGAAAAATTCTCAAATAATTTTTTTCTTTTTGGAAGTTTTGAATTTGAATTTTCCATAATATAAATTTTAAATATTGAATTTTAAAAAAATAAAAAAATTAAATATATAATTAATTAAAATTTTCAAATTTTGAAATAATAAAAAAATAACTCTTATTTCCATTTTATATAAAAAATTAAATTAAATTCATCTTATTTATTTTTTCATAGAAATATTTTTAAAATAAACAAATGAAAGACATATTTTATTTTATTGAATGTTGTAATCCAAAAATTCAAAAATCAAGAGAAACATTACTAAATCATATACCAACCCAAAAATTAAAAGAGCCCCCAAATTCACATAAAGTAATAGATGAAAAAACAAAAAAAAATAAAAATATAGAACAAAATAATATAAAAAATAATCCATTTGATCAAATTCCGCAAACTTCAGCATCACAAGAAAATATATCTCCAAGATTTATTGATGGAATAATAAATGATGATAATAATTCATATCATTCATTAAGTGAACATAAAAATAAATTTCATTCTTCTATAATTTCATTTTCGAATTTTCAAAATAATCCAATTCAAATTGAAAAAGAAGAATTAGGAATAATTGGTCCAAAAATTTTATTATCAGGAGAATTATTTTTTGGAAAAGAAATTATAATTACTACTACTGGAATGGTTAATGGTTTAAGAGAAAAAAATGATGGTTTAGCTTTTTTTGGATTAAAAAATATTACTGATTATAGAGGAACTTATTATAATGATTTTGTAATTAATTATCAAATTGAAGAAGAAGAAGATAAAAATAGAAAAAAAAATGATTCTGCAACTGGAAGAGTTTTTAATGTATCTTTTCAAAAAAAAACTAAAAATTTTACTTTATATATGATACATGATTCAATTATAATTTATTATGAAATTAATAACTTTGTTTATTTTAATAATGATAAAGATTATTATTTATTATTAGGAAATATTTTTATAACAATTGTAACTAAAAAAAATAATAATGAAAATAATCCAAAAGAAATTGAAGTTGAAATAGAAAGTGAAGATGAAAATAATGAAATATTTAAATTTAATCAAAATGATACTCCAATTACAATTGGAAGAACAGATTGTAAAATTTCAATTCCTAAACCTTCAATATCAAAAATTCATGGAATTATTGATTTTTCTAAAGAATGTAATTTATTTTATTATAAAGATTCAGGAAGTACTAATGGTTCTATTTTATTAGTTAAAGAAGATGATTATCTTAAAATTAAAGGAGAAATGAATTTTAAACTTGAAAATATTCCATTTAAAATTATGGAATTACCTTGATAATATATTTTATTCATAATTTCAAATATGATAAATTTATGATTTATGATTATAAATATATTTCATTTAATTTAAAATAAACAAAAGATAGCGTAAAATTATGTAAATGAAAAAAATATAATTAAATCTTTTTAAATAAATAAAAATGAAATTTTTAGAATAATATAAAAAAAATTATTTTAATTAAATTAAAAAAAATTAAGTATGTATTCATATAGTTCAAAAGAAATTAGAGATTTATATCATAAATTTCAATTAAGTAGAATAGATAAAAATCAAAAATTAAATATTTCAGATAATTTAAATAAATATCCATTTTTTATGTTATTAAGAAAATCAGATAATGAAGAAAATTTTAAACCTAGAGAAACTAATCTTTTAATGAAACAATTTCCTCAAAATAGAAATGTTTTAAAATCTGATATTTCCACATTCATTGGAGAAATGCCTGAACATAATAATTTAAGACGTAATAGTAATATAATTTCTCATGATAATGAAAAAATTAAAATTAATAATGATTATAGTAATTATATTAAAAATGAACAAAAATATATAAATTATGAAATAAATGATAATCATAATTTAGATGATCTTATTAAAGAATATGAAAATATAATAAAGGACCTTGAGTTATTTAGATTATATGTTAAAAATGAAATGGAAAAAATAAAAGAACAAAAAGAAAAAAATGAAAATAAAGTTAAAAATGATTATTCAAAAGATTTTGAAAAATTGAAATTAAAAATATTAAATTTAATTGAAATTCATATAAAAAAAGAAAATAAAAAATATGATAAAATAGGAGACAATTTTCTTTTTGTGAAGGAAAAAATAATGAAAACATTAAAAAAAAAATTTAAAGTACATAAAAAACCGATTAAAAGTACAAGTAATGAATTTAAAAAATTAAAAATTATTTTTCCTGAAGGAGTGACCAATAATGAAAATATGATAAAAGGATATGATGAGAGAATATGTTGTCTCACAGATTTAATTGATGATATTGATGATGAAGAAGAAGATAGTGATTATGGAGATAAAGAAAGAAAAGAAAATAGAATAAAAATGGATAAATTTTATTCACATTATTTTTCAAAATCAAAAAAAAAGAAAAATAAAAAAAATTTTTAAAGAATTATCATTATTTACTTTATATTTAAAAAATATTTATAATATTTACAAATAATTGATTTATTTTTGATTGAAAATAGATTTTTCAAAACAATATTTTTTATAAATTATATATTTGAAATAGATTATTTATACTTCTATATAAATATTCTTATATTAAAAAAATATATATAGTAAAATTAATTAATTTCTTTTTGTTTTCTTTTTAAATTATAATAAAATTTTTACAATTGATTGATATTATTAAAATTAACAATTATAAAATATTTGTTTATTGATCAAATCTAATAAAATGAAAATATATATATAAATAAGTATTAAAAAATTTAAATATTTATAGAGTAATTTTACTTTTAAAAAAAATAAAATAATAAATATTTATAATTCTACTTATTATATTGAAATTTATAACATTAATTTATTCAATTTCTTTACTTGTACCAAAAAGTGCTTTATAGACTTTATCTTTAAAATCATAAATGAAATCTCCATTCTTTAACTTTAGTAATTTAATTTTATTTTCAAATACACTTTTTTCTTCTTTAATTAATCTATTAATAAAAATATCTAATTCTTTAATTCTAGCATTCAATTTTATGATATCATTAAAATAAATATTTTGTTTTTGTTCTTCAATTAAATTATGTAAAAAATCAGCATCATTATCAAAATCAAAAATATTTTTATTAAAAGCATATAAATGTAATTGTGATTTATTTTTTAAAACAATTTCATTCATTTCTAAATTTTTAATTTTATTTTCCATTAAATTCCATGTACATTCTTCATATTTTAAATATAATTTTTGCATTTGTTCAATTATTTTTTTAGAAAATTTTCCAGGTTTTAACATTTCATATACATATTTACAAATATTTTCTTTATTTTTTCTTTCATTAAAATTATTAATGTTATTTACACTATTCGATCTATCTTTTTTTTGTCTACGTTTTAAAGTATTTAAAATTAATATTAATTGATTTCTTTCAAAACTTAATTTTGAAATATTAATTAAATATTCAATTTGTTCATTATCTAAAAATGGAGGAAATATAATTTCTTTTAAATTTACTTTTAATTCAATTAATCTTTTTATTACCCATGATAATCCTTCATTTCTAATATCATTTCCTTTTTTCAATATATCTAAATAATATTTTTTTTGCTCATTATTTAATTCATTAAATAAATATTTATATTTAGTTCCTTCTTCATTACATTCTTTAATTTTTTCATCAGAGTTTTTAATTATTTTTGATAATTGTTCATTTATTAAAGAAAATCTATCATCATATTCTTTAATTTCAGATAATAGATCTTCTTTTATTGATGTATATTCATTATATTTTTTTATTTTTTCCTCTAAAATTTCATAATTTCTTTTTTTTCGAAATTTTTTTTTTAATTCAGTAGTATTATCAATTTGTTCATCAATATTTTCATTATTAAAAGTTTTTATTTCTTCATCATTTTGAATTTCAATTAAATGTTCATTATTATTATAACTATTAATAAAAGCTTCATAATATTTTTCAACAGATTTTATTCTTTCTTTTAGAATATCAGTACATAATTGATATTCAGTTCTTGCATTATCTAATAAATGATATGTATCATCCTTAATACTTTCATATCTTTTTTGTTTTAATTTATTTATTATGAATTTTTCATATATTTCCATTAAAGTCCTCCTTTGTTTAAATTCTGTTTTTTTTTGTTCTTTTTCAATTTGATTTTCATATTCTTTTTTTGTTATTATATTTGTAAAATTATTATTATTAAATTTTTCATCTATTTTTTTGGATAAATTTATAGTTTTTTCTTCAAAAAACAAATTAACTTTTTTTTTATCAATTCTTTGGCTATCATTTCTAATATGAGTAAAAGATGAAACTTTTGGTAATTTATAATTGAAAAGATTTTTTTCAATTAAGCCATCAAATTCTTCTTTTTTCTTCATTAAATCAATTTTTTTTTTACTCTCTTTATTATATGATTCTATAATTTTTAAATTTTTAAATTTTTTCTTCTCTAATTTTTCATCCCATAAAGATAATTTTGAAAACATTTCTTTTATTTTTTTCTTTTCATTTTCATTAAAATTATTTGGATAATCATTTTTCCTAGGTGTTAATAAAATATTTAAATGTTCTTTTTTTTTTGGTTTATTTTTTTTTATATTAGAAAATCCAGTAGAGTTGATTGAATAATTATTATCACTTTCATGATTATTTAAAATTTTTTTTGAAATGGAGTTATTATTTCTATTTGTTAAATTTCCTAAATTTGTGGTATTATAAATTAAATTTTTTAAACTTAATTGTGGATTTGTTAATTTAAAAGTATCCATAATATTTTTTATTATTTAATAACTATAAAGTATATTAAAATAAAAATATGGAATTAAATGTATTAATTTAACTTTTGCTGATATAATTTTTAATATATTAACTTTTTCATTATTGAAATTATTTTATTTTAATTGTTTTTTTTAAATTATATTTATCAAATGAAAATATTACAAATAAAAAGAATTTAATATGATAATAAATCTAAATAAATTTATTTCAATTAGCTTAATCTTAATCATATAATAAATCCATATATTTATTTGAATTTTTAATAAAGGAAAATTTTATCATAATAAATTTAACAATACGTCATTTAAATAAAAAAATAATGATTTCAAAAAAAAAAATGAAAAAAAAATATTTTTTAATCTCATTAAAATAAAAAAAAAAATAAATTTAAATAATTATTAATTAAATAACCAAATAAAAATCAAAAAAGTTGTTATATAAAAAAATATTTCAAAAAAAAAAAAAATGATAAAAGAAAAAAAAATAGGAACATATCGTCATTCAACAATAAAATCAGAACCAACATTATATACTCATGAAGCAGAAACAGTAGCATTTCATATGGTAGAAAAAATAATATCATTAACAGTATCAAACTCTTTAAAAAATAAAGTAGAAAAACAAGTATCAAAAGAAATATTTACATATACAAAATCAATAATAGATACTTTTCTAAATTCTCAATTTATTTCAATTGATAAAGAAGAAGAAGATATTAAATTAAATTTACCTATTTTTAAAGAAGAAGAAAATGGAAATAAAGATGAAATTCCAACAATAGAAACAAAAAAAACAAAAATAAATATAATTAATGATAATGTAAATATTGATTTAATAAATTGTTTTTTTTCGAATTATTATAGAGGAGAAAATAATTGGAATGTATTAAATGAACCAAAAGCAAATGAAATTGATCGTTATTCTTCAACAATGATAAATTATATTTTACCTAATAATAAAATAGAAAGTAATTTAGAAAAAGTTGAAGAAGAAAATCCAAATTTAGCATTAACTAATACTAGTCATTTTATTGTTAAAAAAAAGAAAAATAAACATTCAACTTTAAGAAGTGATTTAAGTAATGAACAAAATAAAAAGAAAAAAACTTTAGCAGAAGTTATGAGTAAATTTTCATTTCATGAATTACCAAAAGAAGATTTTTTTTCAGAAGATGATATTGATATTGATATAAAAGAATTAAGATTAGAAAAAGAAGAAGAATTAAAAAAATTAGAAAAAGAAAATAAACAAAGATTAAATGAATTAAAGAAATTAGAAGAAATAAAAAAAGAAGAAAATAATTTAAAAAAACAATATGAAAAAAAGAAAATGACAATAGATCCAAATGGAAATATTGTTTTTATAAAAGGATATAAAATTGAAGCATTATCAAAAGAATTTTTAGCAATTAAATCAAATATGAAAATGTTAAGAACAGAAGTCGCAAAATATGAGCCTCCTTCAGATATAGAAATTTCTAGTGAAGATGAAAAAGAAAATAAAGGAAATAAGAGTGATAGAGAAAAAAATGATAAAGTAAATAAAAAAATTGAAAAAAGTGAGAAAAAAGAAAAAAAAATAAAAGAAAATGAAAAAGAAGATAATAATAAAAAAGTATTAGTTAATCCATTTGATATATTTCAAAAAAAAAATGATAGAAGATTATCAGTTACAACATTAGAAAGAAAAATAGAAAGAGGCCCAATCACTCCAAGTGGTTCAATGTTTGATAGAATTAAATTAGAAGTTGGTGTTTCAATGAAAGAAAATAAAAAATTTAAAACTGGAGGAAAAGATTATTTTTTAAAATATAATAAATATTCTTTAGAATTATATGATAAAAAATTAAAAGATACTATTTCAACAAATTCTTTTTTAAATACTCATTATAATGCAATGTCAAATACTGATTATCAAAAAAATTTTAATTCCAGTTTAGAAAATTTTAATAATACTGGAAATAATTTTAAAGAAGGTTCTCAAACTTCTTCTACTTTATTTAAAAAAAGTAATGCTACTCATAATTTTTTAAAATCTTCTGATATGAATTTATCTAATTTATCTTTAAATCCTTTAATTAAATTAACTGGAACTAATTCTTTAAAAACTACAATTAATGATTTAGATTTAATTGATGAAAAAGAATTATTGGATCAGAAATTAAATAGAAAAAATATTTTTAAAGAAAGAATTAATTTGACTTCTTTAAAAAAAAAAGATAAATTAAATGAAATGAATGAGTTTACTACTACTTTAATTTCTAGTGATAGATGGAAAACTGGTTTTAGTAAACAAAAATTAGCACCTATAAAAATGCCACAAAAACCTTTACAAAAAGAAATTGAAAGAGAAATGGGGAAAACTGGTTTTGTTCTTAGAGATAGACAATTTCATAATCCTAATTTTTCAAGGACTTTTAGAAGTTTTGGAAATGATATTAGAAAATTTACTTCAAGTTAATTTTTTTTTTCAATTTTATTAAATTGAGTTATTATTATTTATCATATAATTATTTTTGATTTTTTATGTAATAAAAATAAAATATAATATTTATTTGAAAATTATAAAGGGATTTTATTTATATTTGTATTTTTAATAAATTAATTTTTATTATTGTAATTCCCTTTAATATATTGAATGTTATATTTATATGTTCTTTTCAAATTTTTTATTAATATATATTTTATTAATTAAAAACTTAAAAATAAATTATTTTTAATATTATAACTTTACAAAACATATATTGTTCTCTATTCTATAAATGATATATTTATTTTAACTATTACTTTATTAGATAAAGTATATCTTCGCTAATTTTTTTTTAATATCTTATATCATTTTTAATTAAAAATACTTTTTTTTATATATTAAAAAATTTGAATATTTTACTATAGATTTTAACTTAATAAAAGATATCATTTTTTATTATTATATTTTTCAATAGATATTATAATTTAAAATCAATACTTATATAATTTATAAATAATATATTAAAATTTTTTCTACAATATTGTAGTTAATTAAATTTTGATATATTTATATAAATTTAATTAAAAATCAAAGTTATATTAATATAAAAAAGGTTTTTATATATTATTTTTCAAATAAAAGATCAAAAAAATATATATAAAAAAATGAATATAGCAATTGGAATAGATTTAGGAACAACATATTCTTGTGTTGGATATGTAGAAAATAATAAAGTTAAAATAATAACAAATAATTTAGGAGAATATACAACTCCATCAGTAGTATCATTTAAAGAAAATAGACTTTGTATAGGTCGTATAGCAAAAAATTTAATAATAAGCAACTATAATAATACAATATATAATATAAAACGTATAATAGGAAGAAAATATAACGATAAAGAAATAGAAGAAGAAAAAAAAAATGTCTCATATAGAATAACAGAAAATAAAGAAACAGGAACACCATTAATAGAAATAGAAAATAAAGATGGAACTAACAATTATTTTTCTAGTATTGAAATTTCATCAATGATATTAAGAAAATTAAAAGAAACAGTAATAGAAGAATTAAATAAAAATACATTAAATACAGAAATAAAAGAAGACATAATAATAGATGCAGTAATAACAGTTCCAGCATATTTTAATGAATTACAAAGACAAGCTACAAAAGATGCAGGAAGAATTGCAGGATTAAATGTATTAAGAATAATAAATGAACCAACTGCTGCTGCAATTGCTTATGGATTACAAAATAATAATCTTCAAAATAAATGTATATTAGTATTTGATTTAGGTGGTGGAACATTTGATGTTACTATTCTTAGTTTAAGTAATGAAGGTATTATTATTGTTAAATCTACTTGTGGTGATTCTCATTTAGGTGGTGAAGATATTGATAATAGAATAAGAGATAAATGTATTGAAATATTTAAAAATGAAACTGGTATTGATATTAATAATAATGAAAAAGCAAAGCTTAGACTTAAAATATGTTGTGAACAAGCAAAAATTGAATTATCTTCTCTTGAATCTACACAAATTGATATTGATAATATTATATATGATAAAGATTTGAAAATAAATATTAAAAGAGATGAATTTAATGAATGGTGTAATGATATTTTTTTAAGATGTTTTAAATGTATTGATAAAGCACTTGAATATGCAAAACTTGAAAAAGATAATATTGATGATATAGTTCTTGTTGGTGGTTCAAGTAATATACCTAAAATTAAAGAAATGGTTAAACAATATTTTAATAGAGATAAATTACTTAATTCTATTAATATTAATCCTATTGAAGCTGTTGCATATGGAGCTTCTTATTTAGCAAATGTTATTAAAGGGAAATTAAAAGATGAAAATGTTATTCTTGTTGATATAATTGGAATTTCTATTGGAATGGAAATTTCTGGTGGAAAAATGGGAATTATTATTCCTAAAGGAACTAATATTCCTAATAGTGGTAAAGTAATTTGTAGAACTTCATATGATAATCAAACTTCTCTTACTATTTCGATTTATCAAGGAGAAGATGTTTATAATGTTAATAATAATTTTTTTATTAAAGAATTATTAATTGATAATATTGAAAAAGCTCCTGCTGGAGAAGTTAAATTTGAAATGATTTTGAATATTGATGTTAATTCTTGTCTTTCTATTGAAATTAAAGATTTAAAAACTCAAAAATTAATAAAAAATTATAAATTAACTGATCAATATTCAAAAAACTATGAAAAACAAGTTTTACAAATGTTAGAAAATATACAAAAAATAAATAAAAAAAAGTTAATTGAAAGTAATTATAAAGATTATAAGAAGGAATTAATAAATTTATGTTTGTCGGAAAGGAATGAAGGAAATCAAAAAGCAGAAATTTTAATGAATATGATTCTTGATGATGAATATCCAATATTTATAGACAAATATGAATCATATTTGAATGCTCTTAATGAGAAATAATATATAAATAATTAAGAAGAAATAATTTAATTATATTGAATATATATTAAATATTATAATAATATTGAATTATATTTTAATAATAAAAAAATAAGTTTTTATATAATATAATTTTATTTGATCATACAATTTTAATAAAGTTTAGTGTTTAAAACATATTTTAAATAATAATTTTTTTATAATAAAAAATATAAACATATTTTCTTATTATATTTTAGATTTTGTCAATTAAGAATTTTAAATTTTCATTTAAAAAAGATTAATATATAATTTATTTATTTAAAAAAAAATTAAAAGTGAATCATTTACAACATTCAAAAAATATGAAACAGGAAGAATACAATCTCCAGATAACACAGGAATAGCCTATTTTTTTTTAGAAGTAACTGAGTTTGAAACAAATGAAAATATTTATGGATATTTCACTTCACATGAAAAAGATAGAAATAATTTAATTTTTAGATATAAATTTATTGATACAATTGATACTTCAACAATTGCAGGATATGAAATTTTAAATGATAATGTATTTAAAGATGATGGTGACAATAGAAATTATTATTTTAATTTCAAAAAAAAAAAAGAAAATGCATATTTAGCATTTTATGTTAAAAAAAAAGATGATGCATTTGATTCAACAATATCATTTACAAATACAGAAGATGATGAAGGTAAAAAAGTTCTTATTGGTATGATTATTGGAATTGTTGTTTCAATTGTTATTATTGTTGGTATTGTATTAATTTGTGTATTTTGTTGCTGTAGAAAAAAACAAGAAAATAATTATAATAATAATACTCAGCCTGTTCAAATGGGAGGATATCCTAATCCTCAATATCAACAACAGTATCCTAATCCTCAATATCAACAACAATATCCTAATGCTCAATATCAACAACAATATCCTAATGCTCAATATCAACATATTGAAAAAAATCAAATTAATAGTCCTAATGCTAATCCTTAATTTTATAATTTTATAAATATTTTTAAGGTTTTTTTAAATTTTTAACTAAATAAATCATTCAAATTGTTCTAGTTTTTAATATACTTTTAAGGCATAAAAAATATTTAAAATTATAGTAAAATATTTTTCATAATTAAAATTAAAAATTACCATATTAATATTTTCATATTAATGTTATTCAATAAAATGATAGAAAAAATTAATGAAAAAAAGTCTAATTAAAATTATTAATAAAACAAAAATATAAAAAAAAACATTGATAACTCATATAAATACAAAATTTTAAAATAAATAAAACTAAATTAAAAATAAATGATAAATTAATATTAAATATATTAAAATTTACAATAAAAATTTCATTTATGATATTCTATATAAAGTTTAAAAAATAAATTAAAGAAAATGTATTATTGTTCTTTTTTGTTTTTTTCTACAGAATCAAGAGAAAATTGAATTAAAATAAATGAACCTAAACCAATAAAATAGAAATTAAAATTTCAGAAATTCTATCATTAAAAAAATGAGGAATATAATTATCAACAATAACAAAAGAAGACATAATATATCAAAAAGGCTTCATTAAAAATTTTTGTCAATTATAAGTCCAGTATGAAGCATAATAAACAAAAGTGAATAAAATTTCAACAATTAAAATTTTTTTATTGTTGATTTAATTAATGTATAAAAACTAACTTCCTTTTCTTCATCATTTTCATTTTTTTCTTTTCTTTCTTTCTTTTTTTCATATGCAGTTATATTAATTCAAATTGTTGAATTGTGTTTTTATGTGTTTTATCAGGTCAACAAAATTTATCCATTCTTTTAATTTTACCTACATTAATATCAGTTTCTAATTTTAAAATATAATCTTTATTCTTTTCTATTGTTCGAGAAATTGATAGTTAATGATTTTTAATTATTTTTTCATAATATAAATTATGGGCATCTAACTTACGTCTTATTTTCATTTTTTATCTATTTTCTTCTTCATTATCAAAGAAAAAGAATTAATATTAAAAAATTTAGAAAATTTTACCATTTAATTTCATATGATTTAGGAGATATAATATATCAAATATCATTATTTGATACTTCTCAATTAGAATCATTTTATGTAAATTCATTACATGAAATAAAATAATTTGCAAAAGGAAGAAAAATATATAATAGTTAAATATTTATATAAAGAAAATTCAAGATTTTATTTTTTATAAATTTTAAAAAATGGGGGATTGGGGATTTGGCTAAATAATATCTAATTAATTAATTAAAATTAAAATATAATAAAACTAATTAAAGAAAAATTAATTAAAAAATTTTTATAAAAAAAATACATAATTAATATGAATAAAATATAGCAACAATAATTAATTCTGTTGAATATTTATATGCAACAAAATCATTAATTATTGATGCTTTGAGTTATGTTTAAGGGTTTTTATATTTATATATTTTAAACATTTTTTTAATCATTAATTTTTAATAAATTATTTTAATGTTGCTTGTGATAAATATGTGAATTTTATATTTCATCAAATTCTATTATTTTTATTAAAATAAATAGAAACACTTTTCATTGTCACAATTTTTATTGAGTCTATCTTTAGAATGTTTTTCTAATATAAAATTTCTTGTCTTTTTTTCTGTGTAAATAATTTCTTTTTCAATGTTTTTAGATTAATTTTTAATTTTAATAATAAAATTATAATTTCCTTCTATTTAATCTACAGATATTTTTGGTTCTATACAATTAGTAGTAAATTTAATAATAAAATCATTATTGTCTATTTCTGTTTTAAATTCTATAACAAAATCATCCTTTTCTTTAAATAATTCAGAAATAATTTTTAATAAATCAATAGAATTATATATTTTTTAGAAGCAAATAAACAAAATTTAATACTAGATTTTTCTATCATATTTTGAATATGAGTTTCAATAAATTCCTTTCCTATTTCTTTTGTAATTTTTTCACTTTCTTCAGACATAAAATTACTTTCTAACCACTTTCCTAATAAAAGGACTTTATAATATCACATTTTACCTATCTCATTCTCTTTTAATTTTAAATCTTCCATATATAAATAAGTATTTAGAGTTTCTTCAATTCTAATTAACATTTCTTTCCTTAAATTAATTATTTGATTCTTTTCAAGATTTTTTGCTTTATTTCTAACTTTAATGGAGTAATTTTCTATTATATCTTCACACATTGTTCTATATCTTGATATCATACGAGCTTTTTTTTTGATATATTTAAAAAATATAGATTTTATTTATTAATTGCTTTTGTGTTATATCATCTCTTTCAGTTAATATTTTCACTTTTTGATATTTAAAATAATCATAAAGAATAGTAAAAACTTTATATTTTTTCCTTATATTTTATTTTTAAATTTAACATATATTATATTATTTTCAAATTCTTTACCAAAATTTTCTTTAAGTGTTGATAGTAATGCTTTTTTATAAATGTTTTGTTTTTCAATATGATTAATAATAAATAGAATAATAGAACATATTCTTCTAATTTATTTTTTATATTTCTAATTAATTCTATTTCTTTTTCTTCTAAAGTCCTATTATGTTCATTATATGTAAAATATAAAAAAGCATGTATATAATTATGGTTTAAATAATGTAAATTTTTTATTAATGATTGATTTTATATTTTCTATTTATCTCCCATCAAGAGAATATCCAGGAAAATTATAAATATTAACCAATCCAGATTCAGTAGGATTTATTCTTTTTAATATTTTATATTTATTAAATTTTGTTGTTACATTTTGACCTTCTCCTTCTAAAGCTATTTTTTCTTTACCAATACAATTAATAAAACTACTCTTCCCTTTTCCATGTTTTCCAAGAACACATAAATTTATACCTAAATATTATCAAAATAAATTTTATTTTCTTGTGATTATAATAGTTTTCTATGGACTTTAATTTTTTAAATAAAATTTGATTTTTTTCTAGGTTTTTATCATATTCATTTTTTATTAAATAAATATTATGAGGATCAAATTTTATATTTGAGTCATTTATCATATTTTTATAATATTCTTTATTTCTTGTTTCCAAAGTAAGGAAAATAATAAAAGGATGATTTTTTATATTTAAATTCTATAAATAAAAAAATATTTACATCGAAATCCATAATAATGAATTAAAAATTTTTATAAATTAAATAATTTTAATATGGCATTTAATGAAGAAATAATAGAAGAAATTAAAAATTAGGATTTATATGTGATATTCTTTTTAATATTTTAGGAAGTGGATTTTTTGTAAAATTCCTTATAATTATATTAATTCTTTTTACAAATAATCATATAATTAATAAAGATTTATTATTAATCAATGAAAAAATAAGATTATAAAAATAATTAAAAAATAGAAATAA
>JAJMZS010000545.1:0-25090 GCA_023807205.1 Isotricha prostoma | reverse complement strand
CCCAATCCCCAATCCCCAATCCCCAATCCCCAATCCCCATTAAAAACATAAATTTTATTATTTAATGAATAATAAAAAAATTTAATATTTAATGTATATGGGGTAGGGGATATTTGGAAAATAAAAAATATATAAAATTTTCATACTAACCTTTTTATTTCTGTAATATTAAATAATGATTTAATTAAAAATTTAGGATTTAATAATAATATATTTTTTTTTAAAGTATTATATTTTAGAAACATATAGAAATATATCTTTAGCTAATATTATTTATTTTAATCTAAAAAAAATAACAATCAGAATAAATGATAGAGTATTTTTATCAGTAAATTCATTCCTTAATAATTATCGATTTAAAGAATAGATTTAAAAATCAAAAATAAATAAATAAAGTCCTTATTTTCATTTTAAATATTTATCTAATAAAATTTCAAAAAATAATAAATATAAAAATAAAATAATCACTTAAAAATTAATTAAATCCCAATATAATTAATTTCCCTGATATTTCTGGTTTGATAGTATGTTCAATATAACCTGAATTATAATGTGGAATATATAATTCACCACCATCAACACAACACATTAATTTTATTTTATGATTTCCAGATTTAATTTTCATTCCAATTCCTTCTAAAAATAAAGGTTTAAGTTCCCAATTTACCTCTTTATACATTGTTCCATCACAAATAACTTCATTATCTAAATATAAAAGTATTCTTGATCTTTTTCCAGGCTAATTTATTTCCTTTCTATGGTATATGTAGTTTTACAATTAAAATATTGTAATCTTTTTTTGTTATAAATTCTCTTGAATAATGAAAAATTTCCGTTAATTGATTTGAAGTTACAGTTATTGAACAATTATATCCTATTTTTTCATATTTTATTATTTCATTTGATGAATTTAAAATTGGATTAGGTGAATCCATATTAAAATCAATTATAAATATATTTTTTAAAAATAAATTATATGAAAATAGTTAATGAATATTAATTAATTTTTAAAAAAGTTATATTATATTTTTTAATATTGAAAAAAAATATAATAATTTATATTTCTTTCATAATAATTTATTTAATATTAACCTTTAATAAGATATTTATGAAAATAAAAAATTAAATCCATAATTTAACTAAAAAATCCTCTCCCCCAGAAGCAATTATTTCATTATTAAATTGAAAACAAGTCCAAATAAAATAATTATGTGCTTTTACTTTTTCAAAAATTTTAACAAAATTTAAATTTTCAAATTTATATTTAATCAAAGAATGATTTTTATTTTCATCACTAATAGAACATAAAATAGTATTATTACAACATTTATAAAGAGATAATATTTCATTTGGACCAAGAATATTTTTAATAAGTTGATGATTAGATATTTGAATTAAATAAAAACCTTTACTATCACTTCCACCAACACATAATAAATTATCATTTAATAAACACATATTTTCTTGAGTCCAAGTATTAATAATATTATATAATGTAATAATATTTGAATAATTATTAGAATTCCAAAATTTGATATATTCATCTATATAAGATGAAGTTACAAATTCATTATTATTTAATTTTAAGATATTACAATAAGGCGTCCATCCTTTTTTTTGAAATATTATATTTGAAATACATTCAAATTTATTTTTATTATTTAATATCCAAATTTTCATTATTCCATCATATGATATTGATATTAATTTATTTTGTTCTATTTCAATTACTTTACATACACTATCATAATGTCCTTTTAAAGTTTGTTCAATTTCATATTTATCATTATTTATTAATTTTATTAATTTCATTGTCTTATCTAAAGAACAAGACATTATTTTTCCATTATCTAATTGAGTAAATGAATAAATTAAACCTGAATGTTCAAAAATTGTTAATTCTAAATCAAAAGATGTTTTATTATATATTTTTAATGTTTTATCTCCTGAACATGATGCTAATCTTCCATCTTTTAATTTACATAAATGATATACAGGACCTATATGATATTTTAATATTTTTAAAATATTTTTATTTGAATTTTTTTTCTCTAAATTATTTGAAATTTCAGTATTATTTTCTTTTGATGTTTTTTCTTTTTCTTTAATTATTTTCATGTTATTTAATTCTTTAGAAATATTATTTGAATGTTCATCTTGAAATTTATTTTTTGATAATCCTTTATTTATAATATTTTTATCCATTTAAATTAAAAAAAAAAATAAATGAAAAAAAAAATTGATTTATATTATAATATTATTTGAAATATAAAAAAGATATTTATTTCAAATATAAAAAAATTTGATATATTAATATGATTAAAAATTGTGGTTATTAATTATAACATTAAAAAGATAATTTTTTTTATTTTATAGTAACATTTAAATTTATCTATTTTAAAGAAAAGTAAAAAAATTGTTTAAATATATATGAAATATATTATTAGAAAAAAATGGGATGTAGTACATCAACATCTGTATTAGATATTAATTATCTTCAACAAACACAAAAAATAAATTTAACAATAAAAGAAAATGAACAAAATTTAAATGATGTACAAAATTTAATATCATTAATAATAAAAATAAGAAATAGAATTATTTATCAATATCATAAATTAATATATTCATGTGCAGCATGTCTTTATTATAAACCATCAATTACAAGATGTTTAAGAAATATATTTTTTAAAATTTCATGTGAATTAAAAGGAAAATTTGAAGAATGTAAAATTGATTATATTGAAATTATTCCTTATATTCAAATCTTAAATGAAAATTTATCAAATGAAATTAATGAAAAAATAAATGAATTAATAAATTTTATAAATGAATTGAATGATTATAAAATTTTAATTGATAAAATTGATAAAGAGTCTCCTCAATTATTTTATTTAGAATTTGAGAATAATGGTAATATTTCAGATAAAAATATTAAAAAAATACATATTTCAATTCAATTATTTGAACAATTAAAAAAAATGAGACTAAAAATATTAAAGGAATATAAAGATGAAATTTATTTTCTTTTTAAAAATAAAATTATATATTGTCATAAAATAATAAATACAATTGGATTAGATGCTTATAATAAAGGATTAAGTGATATTTATGAAATAGGAATGTTAAATAATCAAAATGAGAAAAAAATAAATGATGATGAACAAATGTATAACAAAATTGAAAATGCAAAATCTAATTGGGAAATAATTTTGAAAAATGATTTTGATAAAGAAATATAATATATATAAATAAATAAATTTATATAAATCAAATAATCTATATTTAAAAATGAAAATATTTTAAAAAAATAATTAATTGTAAATAAAATAAAAAAATTGCTTTAATATATAAGTATATATATAAAATGTCATTACATCAAAGAAAGTCAAATTCATTAAATTCAAAAAATATATTATCGGCAATAAAAAACTCAAAAGATAATTGTTTATATAAAAAGGAAATATTAAATTCTCTTCATAAATTACCTTTAAAAATAAATAGAGATAGAATATTAAAATTAAATTTGAATAAAAATAATGATATTAATAATGATAAAAAAGATATACCACTTTTAATAACACAAATGAAAAATAATTTAAATTTAAATCCTTTGAAAAATCAGTTAAAACAAATACTTTTGAATCAAAGAAAAATAGGAGGAAAAGATAAAAACCAAAATGATTATTTTATAACGAACCTTAATAATATATTTAACTCAATTTGTGATTTATTTCATTCTAATAATAATTATACTAAAGATTGTAAAGAATGGATTGATTTATTTTATAAAAATGCAGATTATATTTTTGAAAATACTGATGCTCGAGAATTTTTTCCTTTAATAAAAAATTCAATGAATTTAATGTTTATTTCTATTATTTTATTATATTTAATTAACATTGAAGAAATAAATTTATTTAAATTAGATATTAATAAAATTCTTAATAATTTTAAATTACTAAGTGAAATTATTTTTAATAAATTTCAAAAGAATAGTGAAATAAATTTAAAAGAAAATTCAAATTTAATGACTAATTTATATAAAAATATAATAAATTCAGTTAATAGTATTATTTCAAAATATGCTCAAATTAATTCTTCTTTAACAAATGAATTTTCTTCTTTACTTAAAAAAATAAATATATTAAATTTTAATGAAATATATGATTTTTATATTTTAAAAACTTTAACTGAAAGATATTACTTTGAAAAAAAATTAAAGAAAAAAAGAATTAAAGGAATAAATATAAATAAAATAATTAATAATCCTATTTATCAAAAATATAAAGAATTAAATACTAAAAAACAAATTAATTATAATGAAAATAAATTAAGAGGTGTTTCAATGGATTATATAAAAAATAATTATAATATTGATGATAATTATGGAATAATCTCTTCTCCTTATGAACTTAAAAATTCAAAATCTTCAAATTTTTTAAGGATTCAAACAAATAATATTAATAATAATGAATTTTCTTCTTATAAAAACATTAATAATTTAAATTATTCAAACAGAAATAATATGAGAAATTATTCAAATACAATTTATAATAATTATATATCAGATATTCAATATTCTAGTCATGGAAATATTTATAATTCTTTTGGAAATGACAATGATAATACAGCAAATATTATAACAAAAGAAATAACAATTCAAAATCATTCAAATTTAAATTCAAATGAAAGATTAATTAATGAATCTATTTCATCAATAATTAATTATGATGATAATAAATTAAAAGTTATTAATGATTATGAAGATAATAATTATATTAATAATAATTCATATTTTAATACATCTGTAAGAAAAAATTATTCAGCTGAAAAGAATTATTCATCAAGAAATTTTTTTGATAATTCTGGAAATAAAATACAAAAATTAATTACATATAGAAATAACCATAATAATAGGAAAATTTTATTAAGTAATACTATTTCAAATAATATTTCTTCAAATATTAATTCATATTCAATTAATAATTCAAATTCATATATTAATATCAATAATAATTCTAATAATAAAACAATTGGAAAAATACAATTGAAAAATGAATATAATAAATTAATTTCAAATAAAGTCAGTTTTCCAATAATTCCTTTTCCTTGTGAAAAGGAATATAGTTTAATTATAAATTTAGATGAAACTTTAGTGTATGTTTTAAAAAATACAAGTACTATTTATTTAAGAAATGGATTAAGAGAATTTTTAAAAGGTTTAATGAATTATTATGAATTAATTGCATTTTCAAGTAATCTTCAAAATTATATAGACCAAGTTACTAATTTTATTGAAAATGAAGAACAATATTTTACTTTTAAATTGCATTTAGAAAATTCAACTTATTTAAATGAGGAATATTTTAAAGATATTAATAAATTAGGAAGAGATATTAAAAAAACAATTATAATTGATAATAAAAAAAATGAAAATAAAAGTAAAGAGAATGTTAATGAAATATTAATTAAACAATTTATGAAGAATAATAATGGTGATAATATTGTTGATAATGATTATATTTTACATAATTTAATAAGAATTTTAATTAAAATCGCAAATGAAAAACCAGAAGACATAAGAAAGAGTTTAAAAAAATATAAAGATGAAATAGAAAATAAAGTTAATTAAAATAAGAATAAATCTCACTTATAAATTAATTATATATAATAATTTACATTAGATTATAGTAATTAAATAATTAGTAAGGATAAATGAAATTAATTAAAATATAAAAAAAATTTAAAAAAATTTAATTAAATTTCATTTTTAAAATATTTTATTTTTGAAACTTATTTTTAAAAAATGAAATTTTTAATATAAAGGTTAAAATATTACTGTAACTCATCATTATTTATTTTTTTTATTGATTATTTCTAAATATTAATATATATTTCCCAATTACAAACATTATAAATAAAACTTTTAATATTATAAAAATTTTGATGGAAAACCCATCAAATATAAAAGTAAATACTATCAATATCGAATTCCAAATCCCAGAGAATGAAACTAAATCATTTATATCAATTTTTAATTTTATTAGAAAAAAACTTCAAATCAAACACTCAAGAAAAAATAATTTGGATAGTATATTAAAAAAATCAAAAGGTAAATTTTTTAGAGCAATATTTGAAGGATTAAAATCATGTCTTAATATTATAGTTTATAGACTTCCTCAAGAATTTATTACAAATATTACAATTGAATATAATAAAAAATATTTTCATAAAAAAATTATTGAAATCTATAATGAATTTAATATTCTTCCTTCTTTAAATGATATTATTGAAAATAATCTTTTTAAAATTGGGAAATTAGATATATTAAAAGAAATAATATGTAATGATTTTATGAGTTTATATGATATTTATATTAATAGTGAAAAATTTAAAAAAGATGTTAATAATATTAAAATTAATGAGGGAAAGAGAATTTCTATTTTATATGAATTTGTTGCTAGAAATTTTATTGTTTATTACTATGAAAAAAAAGAAAATAAAAAAAAAAATTCTATTTTTAAAATAATCAAAAAGTAATATAAATAAAATATTAAATTTATTGGTATGTTTATCTAATAGTTCTAAAATATATTTTTATGGTTTTAATTTGTTCAAATAAGACTAATTTTTAGCATTTTTGGAAAGTTAAATGTGTAAAAAAATAAATTTATTTAATATAAATATTTTATTAGGAAAAACATTTAAATCAGATATTATTAATATAAATAATAAAACAATGCATTTAATTTATTATTTATTTAATTAATTTTTTAAACTTTTTATACTATAATATTAAACTATAATATTTAATATAAATGAATAATAATCCTGCACCAATAAAAATAGATGAAGATATATTTTCATCTGAATATGAAATGAAAATAAATGATGAAAATTATTCAGTTCAATTAATTTTAAATTCCTTAGAATTAATTGTCAATATTCAAAATAAAAGTTTAATCTCATCATTTTATAAAATTTCATTTACTTTAGAACAATTAAAACAATTTTCTAAAAGTTTCAATTGTTATGGTTCAATAAAAGATATTTATTTTTGTATTAAATCAATTTTAGATGAAGGAAAAGGAAAATTAATTAAAGAAAATGAAAATATTATTTTATCAATTCCAATTTTTCTTCCAACTGGAAAACAAGAATTGATAAATTTTCAAACTCCAAAATATGAAAAAGATGATATTATTCAAACCCTTAATCAGAAAATAAATAATTTAGAAAATCTTATTTTTACTTTAAAAGAAAATGTTAAAAATCAAGATATTTTAATGAAGAATACTTTAAAAAGACTTGAAATACTTGAAGAAAAAGAAAAAAAAAAAGAAATAGAAAAAAAAGAAGAAGTAAGATTTAAAGAAATAAATAAAAGTTCAATTTGTAAAAAGAATGAAATTTCATTTTTTATTAAAGAATTTCAAAAACATGAAAAATTTCAAAATAAAAAAATAGATTTCAAATTATTATATAAAGCAACGAAAGATAGTGATAAAATAAATATTTTTCATAATAAATGTGATTATAAAAATTCTGTTTTGTTATTGATTAAAACATCAATTAATAAAAGATTTGGAGGATATACTGAAATTGGTTTTAATAGTAATGGAAATGAACAAAAAGATGATAATGCTTTTGTTTTTTCCTTAGATAAAATGAAAATTTATAATGTAAAAAAAGGTGAAATTGCAATATATTGTCAATCAAATTTATATGGTTTTAAAAACACAATTTATTTATATAATAATTTACTTAGTGAAAAAAATAATAGGAATATAGGAGGAGAAGAAAATTATCCATGTAAAGTAAATGAACTTAATGGTGAAGAATTTTTTTTAGTATCTGAAATTGAAGTATATCAAATTGTGGGAAATTAAGAAAAAAATCAAATTTGTTTTTATTTATTAATTTTATTCTTTAATGTATATATTAAGTTAATTCACTTTTAAAAATTGAATAAATTTAAATTTATTTGAGATTATAACTAAATTTTTAAAAATAATATATTTAATATAAATCAAAAATTATTAATTATTATTAAAATAAAAAAAATAACAATTATCCTTTATTAAAAATGGTATTTTTTTAATAATTTAATATCATTTTGTTATCGTAAGAATATCAATTATTATATTATTAGATTTATTTTCTTTTTTAAATTATAATAAAAATATTTTATCTAAAATATATTTTATTTTTTCTTAATATATCATTAATATTTTATCTATTTTTTTGAAAATAATATTTTCATAGTTAGTTTTCAATTTAAAATAACATTTATCTTTTTAAGTAAATAATTAAATTTTTTAATATAAAATTTTTTTTCCATACAATTTAAAATTTTGAAATAAAACTCTTTAAATTTAACAAAAAACATTTTATATTATCTTAAATAAAAAATAAATATTCAAAAATTAATAATTAATTATTTAATAGAATATAAATTCATTTTTTTAAATCTTTTACTTTTTTATCAAAATGGATAAAGAAGATAGTGCAAGAATTGAAATGATTGACTTTTCAAAATCTGACATTCCAATAAAAATAAAATCTAACGAATCAACAATATTAAATCCAAATAATCCCTTATCAAAATTAAATGAAATTCCTAAAATTAACAAATCAGAAAATACCATAACAAAAAAAAAAGATTATAGAGTAATATATTTATCAAATATAAAAAAAACAAAATTAAAAGGAAATTATCCAAATAATTATATAAAAACTTCAAAATATACATGGTATAATTTTTTACCATTAACAATATTATTTCAATTTTCAAGATATGCAAATATTTATTTTTTAATATTAACAGTAATTCAATGTATTCCTTTAATTTCACCATATAATCCAATTACTTCAATAACTCCTTTTTTAATTGTTATTTCAGTATCAATTATAAGAGAAGGAATAGAGGATTATTCAAGACATAATCAAGATAAAATTGAAAATTCTATTAAAGTAAATAAATATAATTTTAAAAACAAAAAATTTGAAATATGTGATAGTCACTTAATCGAAGTTGGTGATGTTATTTTAATAAAAAATAATAATATTATTCCTGCTGATTGTTTATTATTATATTGTAATAATATTTCTAAAATTTCTTATGTTATGACTGCAAATTTAGATGGTGAAAAAAATTTAAAACCAAAATATGTTCATCCTTTATTATATAAAGTTTTTAATCAAAGTCATAATTTTTTATCAATGAGAGGAAAAATAAAATATAATTTACCTGATGCAAATTTAAATAAATTTCATGGTACTTTATTCTTAGGGAAAAAAAATGAAAATGATATTAAATTAGATGATAAAAATATATTATTAAAAGGTACACTTTTAACAAATACAAAATATGCAATTGGTTTAGTTTTATATACAGGTAAGGAAACAAAAATTATATTAAATAGTCAAAAATGTCCTTTAAAAAAAAGTCATTTAGAACAAAATGTAAATATTTTAATAATATTAATTTTAATATTACAATTAATATTATGTATCATTTTATCAATTTTGAATTCAATTTGGTATAATGATAATAAATCAAAAACAAAAAATTATTTAGAATTAAAAGAATGGGTAAAAAATAGATTTTTAAGTGGATTTATATCATTTTGGACTTTTCTTATATCTTTAAATACAATGATTCCAATATCATTAATTGTAACTATTGAATTTATAAAATATGGTCAATCACTTTTTATGAATTGGGATATAGAAATGTATAGTTTTTTAAAAGAAAGATTTTCACATTGTAACTCATGTTCATTAAATGAAGAATTAGGACAAATTAAATATATTTTCAGTGATAAAACTGGAACTTTAACAGCAAATAAATTAGAATTTGTTGCTTGTGCAATTGGAAATGAATTTTTTGGAATGACTGAAGAAGAATTAGAAAATAAAGATGGAAAAACACTTTCAAAAAGAAAAGAAAAAATAAAAAGAAAAAATTTAGAAAATAAAAATTTAAATTTAAATAAAAATGACTTTAATATTTTTAATAATGAAAATGATGAAGATATTGAAAATGAAAATAAAACAATTCCAATTAATTATAATTTTGAAGATGAAGAATTAAAAAAATATTCATATGGTAATTTAAAAGGTGAAAATTTGAATATTTTATTAGAATCAAAATCAAAAAAATCAAAATTTAATTTGGAAAATACACAAAATTTAATTTATATGTTTTTATATTGTTTATGTTTAAATCATACATGTTTTATTGAAAAAACACCAAAACCAGGAGTAATAATAGAAGAACCAAAATTACAAAGAACAATAACAAAAAAATCAATAGAAAAATATTCTTTAACAAAAGAAATGCAAATAACTGAAAGATTAAATACAGTAATGACATTAAATTTAGTTGATAATTATGAAAAATATGATATTAATTATAGTGGAGAAAATCCGGATGAAATAATATTAGTTTCAACTGCAAAACAATTAGGTTTTGTATTTTTAGGAGGAGATGAAAATTATACAAATTTAAGAATTAATTTCGAATTAAATAATAAAATTGAAAGTTTTAGAAATGAAAAATGGGAAATATTAAAAATAATAAAATTTACTTCTTCAAGAGGAAAAATGAGTATAATAACAAAATATAATAATAAAATATTTTTATTTTCAAAAGGTGCAAATACAAAAATTCAATCAATATTAAAAGAAAATAATCAACCATTTTTAAATAAAATAAATGAAAGAAGTATAAAATTAAGTGAAATGGGATTAAGAGTTTTATGGATTGGTATGAAAATTTTAGACGAAGATGAGTTTTATTCTTGGAATAATAAATATGAAAAAATACCAAATGAAGATAAAATAACACAAGATGAAATAATATTAGAAATAGAAAAAGATTTAATATTAATTGGATGTACTGCAGTTGAAGATAATTTACAAGATAAAGTACCAGAAACAATAAAAGATTTACAAAATTCAGGTATACATATTTGGGTTTTAACAGGAGATAATTTACCAACTGCTAAAAATATTTCTATATCATGTAATTTAATAAATAGTGATATGGATTTATATGAAATTTTTGAAGATTTAGAAAAATTTAAATCATTTATTTGTAATTTTTGTAATAATGAAAATATATTTAATGAAAATAAATTAAATGAATCATATGAAAAAATATTATTATTTGAAAATAAATATAAAGAAGAATATAAAGAAAATGGACCAAAAGATAAAGATCAATATGATAAATATATAAATGAATTAAATAATAGAAAATCAATATTATTATTAGGTTTAGAATCTTTATATGAAAAATATAAAAAAACATTATTAACAAAAAAAAAAGGAATATTAATAGAATCTCAAATGTTACAATTAATATTACCAAAGGAAAAATTAACAAATTTAAAATATTATCTTCATCCCTTAACACAAATATTTCTAAATTTAACATTAAATTCAGAAGCTGTAATTTGTTGTAGAGTATCTCCAATTCAAAAAGCTTTAATAGTAAGATTAATTAAAAAAAATATTAAAAATTCAATTACTTTATCAATTGGTGATGGGGCAAATGATGTTTCAATGATACAAGAAGCTGATGTTGGAATTGGCATTTTTGGAGAAGAAGGCTCACAGGCTGCTATGAATTCAGATTATTCAATTGGAGAATTTAAATTTTTAAGAAAATTGATTTTAGGTCATGGAAGATTAAATTATATTAGAATTAGTAATATGATTTTATATTTTTTTTATAAAAATTTTGTTCTGACTTTACCTCAATTTTTTTACTCTTTTTATTCTGGATATTCTGGAATTAGTATTTTTGATGAATGGTATATTTCTTTATATAATTTAATTTTTGCTTGTTTTCCTTTAATGATAAGAGCTTTAATTGATAAAAATTTTTGTGATAATGATGGAGATTTTATTTATAAAAATATTCCTTTTACTTATTATTATGGAAGAGAAAATTTTGGATTTAATATTAAATTATTTATTATTAATATTGTTGAAGGTTCAATTTTTAGTTTTATTGTTTATTTGTTTAGTGAGTATATTATGAATTCTTTTCATATTCTTTGTAAAAATGGAGATATAAGTGATTATTATGTTGTTTCAAATACACAATTTACTTGTATTGTTTTTTTAGTTAATTTGAAAATTATTATTGAAAATGAATATCATTGTTGGATTAATTGGATTTTTGTTTTATGCATTTCTATTGGTTGTTATGTTTTTTATTTTTGGTTTAGTTCTTTGTTTTTTTATTCTAAAAGTATAAATGTTGCTAAAGTAATTTATAAATATCCCACTTTTTATTTATGTGTCTTTTTAATTGTTTTGATTGAGTTTATTTTTGATTTTTTTATTAAATCCTTTTATACTTTATTTATTGATAATCCTATTAATTTACTTAAGAAATATGTTAATGATGATAAATTGAAAAATAATGAATCTGAAAATGAAATTCAACAAAAAATTATTAATTTTGATTACCATACGAAACAAGATTTCCAAGTTGAAAGAGTTACAAATGAATATTTAGAAAAAAATTAAACTTGTGTATTTATTTTATTATATTTTCTTAATATTAATTTGAGGATAATAATAATATAATAATAAAGAATTTATATTAATATTTAAATTTTATTAAACATAATTTATATATCTTTTATACAATTGAAAAAATTTAAAAATTTACTTTATAATTAATTGGTTATTTATTTACATGTTATTAATTTGAATCTTTTTTTATTCATAATAGTTATTAAAATTATTATCATTTAATTATTTAAATATTATCTCAATAAATACAAAAATTTTTAAATAAATTGTATTTTATAAAAATATTAATTTTATAGTTTAATAATTATTAAAAATTATTAAAAATAAATAATAAAATTTATGGAATGGTTTTTATTTTTTTTTCCAGACTTTTAAAAAAATTCAATTTCAAAAAATGGAATTTATATTAAAATCTTTAAAAAATCATTTAAAAAATTGTTATAATCAATTAAATTATATAAATAAATGAATAAAATTACTGAAATTGCTATAGAAATTATTCAAGGAAAATGGGGAAATGGAGAAGTAAGAAAAAGTAGATTAGAAAAAGCAGGATATAATTACAGAGAAGTACAAGATGAAGTTAATAGAATTTTATATGGAGGAAAAAATAACAATTCAAATAAAAAATCAAATACTCAAATTGCATTAGAAGTTCTTGAAGGAAAATGGGGAAATGGAGAAGAAAGAAAAAGAAAATTAGAAAGTGAAGGATATAATTTTAGAGAAATTCAAGATGAAGTAAATAGACTTTTATATTCTTAATTAATTTTACATATTTTAATTAGAAATATAAAAAAAGATATTTTTCTAAATTTGAATTTTTAAAGATTTATTTTTTGATATAACAATTAAGGATAATATTATTAAAATTACTTCTTACAAAAATTTTAATATTATTATTTTAAAAAAAGTTAATCTTTTAAAAAAAATTAAATAATAATAAAAATTATTTTTAAATTCTTGAAGCAATTTTATCAAGAACTTTAATTTTTTCTCCAGTATCATTGTCAAATATAATTTCATTATCAAAAATATCAACAACATCAGAAAATCTAATTTGATTATGACCATAATAATCAATTAATTCAATTAAATAATCACTTTTTTCTTCTATTTCATTAGGATTATAAACTTCTATTCTTTGTATAATTTCTTTAAATCCAGAATCTGTAATTAATCCATGTTTTCCTTCATCAACTTTTCTAAAAATTTCAACTAAATTAGATAAATATTTTCTTCTTAAATGTACATTATATGTTATTAATAAATTTAAATAATCTTTATATAATATTTTTTTCCCTATATGATTTATAACTTCCATATTATTTACTTTCATTTCAATATATTCTTCTATTTTTCTTATAAATTTTTCTGATAATTTTGGATTGTTATTAAATAAAATATATGATAAATTTTTCCATAAATTTTCATCTAAATAAATATGATTATTTATTATTCCTTCATATTTGTTTTCATTTTCAATAAATTCTTTAATTAGTTTTTTAACACTTTCTTTAATTTTATTTAAAATTTGAATTGAATTTTCATCAAGTTCATTTCTTAATAATAAACCAAATAAACAAATTTCACCATTTTCTTTAGAATATAATTTAATTCCATTATAAATATTAATTGTCCATTCAATTACTAATTTTTTTAATCCATATTTTGCTTTTAAATAATTAAATAAATGTTGTTCTAATGTATATCTCGGATAATGATTTTGTAAATTTTTACTATCAGAATAAGCTTTTGTTTTATATATATCATTTATTATTTCTAATAAGAAATTTTTTGCTAAAATTCTAGTTGGTCCTAATATTATTTTTTCATTATTATTTTCAAATAAAGATTTTATATCAAAATTACTTTTTTCATCTTCTTCTTCATCCATTTTAGTTTCTTTATAATTATCTTGTTTTTGTTCATTTGTTGTTTTTATTAATTGATCTGCTTTTTTAAATAAATTTCCTGTTATTTTATCATTATCTTTTTTTAATAATTTATTCATTTCTTGTAAATTTTTATTTTCATTTTTTAAATTTTTTATTAACAATTCATTATCTTTTTTTTCTTTTTTAATTTCATTTGATTCATTATTCAAATTTTCTATTTCAATATTTAATTGTTTATTTTCTTTTTTTAAATCCATTAAATTTCCAATAGAACTTGAATTATTCATTTCATTAATTATTTTATTTATTATATATTCATTTTCACTTCTATGTTCTTCAATTTTATCTAATGAAACTAATAAAATACCTGAATTATTAAATTTATTAACATTAGTAATTTCTTTTAAAATTGAGTTAATTTTCTTATTTAAAAATGAATAAATTTCAATTTTACTATGATAAACATTTAAAGAATATAATAAATTTGAAATATTTAAATTTATCATATTATTAATAAAATCAATTTTATTTTTTAAAAAATTTTGAAATTCTTCACAAAATTTATTTAATTTATCAGGAGATTTTGTATAATATTGTTTAATATTAGTAAAAATTTCATTAAAATTAGTAATTTCAGATTGAAGAGAAGCTTCTTTTACTTCTGGAATATCTAAGTAACTATCATTTTGAATTTCATTTTCATTATTATCTATGTTATTATAATTCATATTATTAATATTTTTCTCATCTTCATTTTCATTTTTAGTATGACTGTTTATTATATTTACATTTTTAGAAGCGTTAGAAATTCCTTTTTTCTCCATTTTTTAACAAAAGTTTAATATAAATTTAATGAATTTATTTTGTATTGCAAATTAACTTATATTTTATTTATAAAATTATATAAATTAAATATACCCTTTATTTTATATTAAATTTTGAAAAAATTATTTAATTAAAAATAATAATTTATTCTATTTTTATCCAAATAAAAAAGTTTATAAAATTTATCTATTATTATTTTTATAATATGTTTTATTTATTACAATATAAAGATTCAAATAATTATTTTTTATTTCCATTAATTCCAAGTTCTTTATTTAAAACATTAATCCCATTTGTATTAACTTTATTTTTGCCATTTCCTTTATTAACAATATTTTTCCCAGGTGATTTACTAGTATTATTTTTTCTATAATTAGAATTTCCAACAACCGAATTTTTAATTAAATTATTATTATTATTATTAATATTATTATTATTAGTATTATAATTATAATTAATTCTGGAATTCTTTAACTTATCAATATTAACACTTTTCATTAAATTTAATTTGATTTGTTCAATATATTCATCATTTTGAATATTTGATGGTCTAATATTACTAAAAGAATTAACTGAATTTTCTTGTTGAGTACTTTTATTATTATAATAACTACTAAATTGAAAATCATGTTCAGGTTTAAATTGATTTGATGTTGTACTTTCACTTAATCCAATATATTGTTGAGGAAGATTTAAATCTTTTAAAGTATATTGTGTAGCTTCTTCTATATAATTAAAATTACCAAGATTTAAATTTTTAAATCCTGGATTTACATATGAAGTATATAAAGAAAAAGAATCTCTATTTGCAATTTGATTTTTATTTTTTTTTATATTTGAATTATTATTTAAATGAGTATTATTTTTTTTCAAATTTTTATCATCTCCTTTATTTAGTTCAATTTTTTTTTTAATGTTAGAAACAAAATTATAAATAACAGTTCTAGGAGAAAATCTATTTAATCTATTCCATTTTTTAATCATATAATTAGGAATTTCTTCTTCAGAATATAAACTTTCTTTAATTGGTGGAGTATCAACATCATAATTAATATTTAAAGGACTTTTTTTACTAACAGTTCTATATTGATTTTTATAATTTTCTTGTCCACTAATATTAACTTTATTAATTTCTAAATTAACTTGTCCTTGTTTCTCATAAAAATTAAATGAATCAACAGGTTCAATTGAATTAATTATAGTAGTTTCAAACATATTTTTCATTTTATAAAGAATACCAAAACTAAATTTTTCAATATAAAAAATATTATTATGTTCATATTGTGTACCAAAAGAATTTAAATTAGTATTTTTTTTAAAACTAATAGAATCATTATATGCAGTTTCCATACTATAAATTTTTGGTTTAACTTCTAAAGTTTCTGGAATTGGTTCATCATCACCTTCTCTAAAAGTTAATTTATCACCTTCTTCATTTCCAATATATTCAATATTTTCTAATAATTCAGGTTCATTTGATCTATTCCAAATGTAACTTATATCTTTTTTTGTTAATGTATACATTATTTCTTTTTGAGTTTTTCCAATTTGAATTTCATAATCTATATTATTTGTTGAATTTACTGAATAAAATATGCTTTTTTGCTTATTTATTATATCTAAATTTATCGGATTTTCTATTTCTGTCATTTCTTCCCATATTCTTCTTTCATATTCTCTATCATATGAAAAGAAATTTCCAAATGTTATTCTATATAATAATGTTCTGTCTATTTTTTCAAATGATAAATCTATTTTTGAATCTTCATCATATGAAATTTTTCTATTAAAACATAAGGGATCATTGTTAATTTGAAATGAATTTTGTTCAATAAATAATAATTCTTTTTTTATTTTATTTATTTCTATTTCTATATTTTGTTTTATTATTTTATTTGATTCTTCCCATCCATAAGTTTGACATCCAGTTGAATATAATAATGATAAAGGTTTTAATTTGAAACTTTCAACATTTTGGATTTTATATTTTGGAAAATTTTTTTTTTTTGAAATATAGGAATTTTCTTCTAAATTATCTGGAATACATTCTTCAATCCATAAATCTGCAATTTGTCTTTTTAACATATTTTGCTTATTTTTTAATAAATTATTATTAGCTTTTAATTTAAAAGTATTTGCTATTTTTTTTTGTTCAAAATCAGGATAATTAGTTTTATTTTCTTTTGTCATTCTCATTGGTAAAACTTTTCTTCTTTTAATAATTTTTCTTTTTAAATAATATAATTCTAAATTAAGTAAATCAATATTATAATTATTATTTCTCAAATTTTTATTTCTTCTATAATAAATAGTATCTAAACTTTTACTTCTATGAAATAAATCAACAATTCCTCCATTATTAAAATTTTTTTTATCTGTAATAACATGAATAAATTTTCTTACATTTCTTTGAATTTTAATAATACAATTTTTAATATAAGTCATATATAATTTTTGATTACGAGGATCATTTTCATTTGTTCCATATTGTTTTAATGAAGGAAAAGTAACAATTCCACCTCTTGGTAATTTTGTATAACAAAATGAAATATAATTACTTTTATCATCAAAAGGCATTTTTGTAAATAAATTTTGTATTGTTGGACTTATTATTTTATTTTCTGTTTTATTTATATTTATTTCATTTTTATTTAAAAAAATTAAATCTTGATCATTTTGAAAAAATTTTTGAGGTGTTGTTTGATTTGATGGTGATAATGGAGTTTGATTTTTAGATATTTGAGAATTACTTATTTCTAATGAATTGTTTGATAATTGAAGATTTATTGGTGTTGATTGTTCAAATGACATTTTTTAATTTTTATATTTTTTTGATTTATGGAATAAATATTATGTATGGTAAATTTAATTTTTTTGAATTTTTCTTTCTATAATTTTTTTAAAGTTTTAAAATTTAAATTTTTAAATATAAAATGAATAAAAATTTTTTTTTGTAGGAATGAAAATTTTGATTTTTAAGATATTTAAATATGGAAAAGGATTAAATGATTTTAAAATTATTTTTAATTTTATCTTAAATTTATTTTTAAATTTGTAATTGTAGTCATTTATTTATAATATTAAATTATATTTTAGTTTTTTGTTAGGATTATATTTTCATTATTTTGTTTATTCATATTGATTAAAACTTTGGGAAAGTATCATATGTTTAATTCATTTTTAACATTTTTTTCAATATTTTATATTATGTTTTTCATATCATAATTCTGTATATATAAAGAAATTATTTAAGTTGATTAATTTAAATCATTATTTAAATTATTTTTTAAACTTAATATTATAAAAAAATATAATAAAATTTTTCAAATTAATAATTAAACTAAATTATAAAAATAATTTATTTCATTTTTTTTTATCTAATAAATGTCTTAGTTATTATTTAAATTATTATCTTCAAAGGTTAAAATAAATTTTTAATTTTTTAAATATAATAAGGATTATCACATAAATTCTATAATTATTCATATTATTATTTTTTCTTTTTTATATTAATTTTATTTATAAAAATTAAATATTTAGTTCTAATTTTTCCTATTTTATTCTTACAATTTATAAATTTATCATATATCAATAGTATATAAATCATTTAAATTAAGTTAAATAATTTTAATTAAAAATGAAAACTCTTTTAATTAAAAAGAAACCTATAAATTCTATAATAAACCCTTCAAAGCAAACATATCTTTTTCTTAATAATAATTTTTCATGTCAAATTTGTAATGAAATTCCAAATAATCCAATAATTCTGAAATGTGATCATATAATATGTGATAACTGTTTATTCAAAAATCAAAAAATAAAAAGTAATTATGTAATATGTCCGTTTTGTAGTTCATTTTCAGAAATTAATAATTCAGATAATTTAAAACTTAAGTTATTAATGGAAAATATTAAAGAAATGGATGATATTCAATTTCATTTTAAATTTGGAAATTTCATTGAAAATAAAAAATATTCTAAAATACAATTATTTATATATTTAATTAATATAAGAGAGAATGAAAATAAAAAGAAAATTGAAAAAATTAATTATAAAAATAAATTATTTTATTTCTGTTCTGAATTTCAAAGAAAAAGAAAATTTTGTGAAATTCAAAATAATTATTTAAATTTTAATTATTTTAATAGAAAAATGATGATTCCTTATCAAAATAATTAACTTTATTTGATAAAAGTAATATAAAATCTAAACAAATATGTTTTTATATATAATATATGATATTTATTTTATAAAACATATATATAATCTTAAAAACTAAATTGTTGTTTTTATTTTTTAATTAAATTTTAAAAAATAGATATAGATTATTTATTATTTAATTTATAAAATTACCATTTCAAATCACTCATTGAAAATTCAATAGCTTTAAAATTTTGTTTATAAGAATTTTCCTCAATTTTAATATTTAATAATTCATTAATTTTAAATTCACTATTTTTAAATGAAATAATATTATTATCATTTTGTAATCTTTCACTAATTAATTTTAATAATTCTCTATTTTGATTATTTTCTTTTATTTGTCCCCCTCCATTAACACAACCTCCTGGACAAGCCATTAATTCAATATAATTATAATCTAATTTATTTCTTTTAATATTTCTTACAATATTTTGAATATTCCTAAATCCATAAGCAATACATAATTTTTTATATATTTCATTTTTTGAATTATCTTTATAAATTATTATTTCTTTTATATCTTTGTTTTTACCATCTTTTCTTTCTATTATATAATTATTATTTTCTTCTTCAATTTTAGATAAAATAAATTCACAATAACCATTTGATGAAAAATTAATTTTAGTATGATAATCATTCTCATTTTTATAATCTGTATTATTTTTTTCAAAATATAATTTAAATTCAGATAAATCATTAGAATTATAATTATCAATTAATTTTTTAAATTCACTAAAATTAACTTTAACATTTTTAATATCATTATAATTAAAATCTTTTAAAACTTTATCAATTTCTTCACATAATTCAATAGTACTAATAACACAATTAATTTCGTCTTTATTTCTAACAGATTCAATTTTCTTATCAAAACAAGGCATAATTGAAGAAATTAAATAATTATCATCATTCCCAAATTTATCTTTTAAAACACTTCTAATTAAAATAGAAAAAATCTGTTGAGGACTTTTAATTTTACTCATATATTTAAATGCTTCATTCCCAACTTTTTTTTCTGCATAACAAATCCATCCTGGACATTCTGAAGTAATAATACAATTATTTTCTTTTTTAAATTCTTTATAACATAAATTTAAAGTATATAAAATAAATTCATCTAATTTAAATAATAAATCAATATTTAATATTTTTGTTATAATTTTTATTATTTTTTCTTCATTTAAGGAATATTTATATGATAAAGATTCTAAACTTTGTTGAGATAAACATATTATATTTAATTTATTTTTTGAAATTGAATAAAATTTTTTTAATGAGTGTTCTTCTATTAATATTGTTTCTGCTGATGTTATACATCCATTACATGCTAAACAATCAAATAAATTTATTTTTGTTGAATCTGATTTATTATCTGTTAATATTGGTTTAACACATGATTGACTTGGATTTATAAAATCATTAATATCAGCTATTTGTACTACTCCACTAAACATTTTTTAAAATATAATTATTTTTAAATTATATAAAAATTATTTTTTATTTAATTTTATTTATTTTATTTAAATAAAAATAGTTTTTTATAAAATATTTATTTTTTAAAATAATATTATTATAATATATTTATTTTAAAATATTTGATATCTTTATTTATATTTTTCTCTTTATTATTATTCAAAAAAATTAAAATATTAATTAAATATTCTAATTTTTAATAAATACTTTTTATAAAACATTAATAATAACCAAAAATACTTTAACTACTTTTTTTTTAATTATACAATAAAAGAAATTAATTTTTTTTCATTTATAAATTATTACAAATAATTTATTTCATCAAATTTATTATATTGATTACTTAAATCATGAAAAGTTATTTCTCCAGTATCAAGATTTTCAACTTTAATATTAAGTGTGGAATTAACATCAATAATAAAAGTAATATCAAACTTAATTTCTCCAGCTTTAGCTTTTGCAATATTATCAATATAAATTGATTTTAAAAAATTATTTTTATTAATATTCTCAACATTTTCTCCTTGATAAATATTAACACAAAGACTAGTTTGATTATCATAAGTAGTTTCAACTCTAATTTTTTTAGAAATTGGAATAGTAGTATTTTTAGGAATAATAATTTTCATTTTATTACTATAAATTTCCATTCCAATAGAAATTCCAATCACATCAACTAAAATAACTTTATCATCAGTAATTCCTTCCATAATTAAATAAGCTAAATATGATGCACCATATGCAACTGCTTCATCAGGATTAATATTTTGTAAAATTTTAACTTTTTCTTCCCCAAAATTCTTACTTAAAATTTCTCTTACTTTTGGCATTCTTGTTCCACCTCCAACTAAAACAATATCATCAATTTCATTTTTATTTAATTTTGCATTTAAAATTGCTTCATTTACAATAGGCATTAATTTATTAAAAAGTTCATTACAATATTCTTCAAAATCTACTCTATTAATTTGAAAATTAAAATCTTTATTATCACCAAGATTACTAATATCAATTGTAGTTTCAAATTCATTTGTTAATCTTTCTTTTGCTTCTTCACAAGCAATTTTAAGTCTAATATTTGCTCTTAAATTATTAGTAACATCAATATTAGTTTCTTCTTTAAATTTAGAAATGCATATTTTTTTTATTTCATTATCAAAATCTTCTCCACCTAAATGAGAATTACCACAAGTTGATTTAACTACAATAATACCATCATTAATTTCAACTACACTAACATCAAAAGTTCCTGCACCTAAATCAAATATTAAAATATTTTTTTTTTTAATATCTTTATGTTGTAATGCATATGTAATAGCAGCAGCAGTAGGTTCATTTATTATTCTTAATACATTTAATCCTGCATTTTCAGCAGCTTCTATTGTAGATTGTCTTTGATTTTCATTAAAATTTGCTGGAACTGTTATTACTGCATCTTCAATTTTTGATTTTGTGAAACCTTCACTCATTTGTTTTAAATAATTTAATATTAATGATGAGACATATTCAGGAAAAATTTTTTCTATTTTTTTTTTGTGGTCTAATATTATTATTGGATTTCCTGTTTCTTCATCTTCTTCTATTTTATAATGAAGATTTTTTATGTCTTCTTGTACTTCTTCGTCTTTATATTTACGACCTATTAATCTTTTTGAGTTTGTTATTGTGTTCATATAATTTTTTATTAACTTATTTTTTGCCGATTGTCCTATTAATGTCTCATTTTCATCAAATGATACCATTGATGGTATTATATAATTACCAAAATTTGATGGAATTATTATTGCTTTGGATTTGTCCCATATTCCTATACATGAATTTAATGTTCCTAAATCTATTCCTACTGCTTTTGACATTTTTGTTTTTATAGTTTTTTTAAAAAAAGGTTTAATAAATATTTTTATTATCACCTTTATTTTTTATTATATTTTTAATTAGATTTTTTATTTGATTTTTATAATATTATTTTTTTTTTAATTTGAAATTTTTTGTAAATTAACTAATATTATATTTTTTAATATTTTTAATATATATTTTATTTTTAGTTAATATATAAAAATTGTAATTTATATTATTATAAAATATTTATAATCTTTTTAAAAATTAAATTAGAAAATAAATTAATTCAACAGTTTTTTCTTATTAAACTTTTTTAGTATTTAATTAAAACAATTTACAATTATAATTATTTTTCAAATATTATATAAATAGTAAAAAAAATAAATGTCAATATTCCGAAAAAATAGAGAAGAAAAAAAATCAAAATTTTTTATTCGTGAATATAAAATAATAAAGCAAATAGGTGAAGGGACATATGCAACAATTTACAAAGTTCAAAAAGACAACTCAAATGAAATTTATGTATTAAAACAAATTCATATTACAGAAGAAGACTTAAATGATACTCAAAGTTTAAATGATATAAAAAATGAATCATTAATATTATCAAAAATACATTCTCCATATATAGTAAAATTTTATGATAGTTTCTTTCATAAAAATTGTTTAAATATAATAACAGAATATTGTTCTGCTGGAGACTTATGTGAATATCTTCAAATGTATATTTCACATAAAAAAAAAATGAGTGAAAAATTAGTTTGGAAATTATTTATTCAAATATGTTTAGGATTATATTATTTACATCAACATAAAATATTACATAGAGATATTAAAACAAAAAATATTTTTTTAAATGAAGATTATAGTGTTAAAATTGGAGATTTGGGTATTGCAAAAATATTAGAAAATACTTCATCTTATGCACATACTTTTATTGGCACTCCTTATTATTTATCTCCAGAATTATGTAAAGATTTACCTTATAATGATAAAAGTGATGTTTGGTCTTTGGGATGTGTACTTTATGAAATGGTTACATTAAGGCATCCTTTTGAAGGAAAAACTAAAGTTGAAATTTATGAAAAAATTATTAATAGTAATTATGAAGGAATTGATAAATATTATTCACTTGAATTAAGAAGAATTATTGATTTACTTTTAATCAAAGATGAAAAAAAAAGACCTAAAATAAGTGAAATTTTATCATTAAATATTATTAAAGAAAAAGCAAGAGAAAGTGGAATTAAAGTACCAGAAATTAAAATAAAAAATTCTAGTAGAAGTAATAATAATCATCATAGTAATAATCATAGAAATAATCATAATTCTATTATTAATAATAATTCAAATACAAATAATAGTAATAATAATAGTAAAAATAATTTTAATAGTAATAATAATAGCAAAAATAATTTTAATAGTAATAATAATAGTAAAAATAATGTTAATAGTAATAATTATGGTAGTAATTGCAGTAGTGGAAATTTTAATAATAATGTTAATGAAAGTTTAAATAAAGAGAATAATCAAAAAAAGATTAAAATTTCTTCTGTAGAGGTTAATTATTTTAAATATAAAAATGAAAAAAATAATGAAAATAAAGAAAAGAAACAAAATGTACAATTAGATAATTCTGGAAAAAATATTTCTAAAATGCTTGATATTTCTTCAATATTAAAACAAAGTCAAGATAAAATATTAAATATGTTATCTAAAAGAAAGAATAATAGTAAAGAAAGTTTTCATAAAGATAATAAAGAGATTCATAATTATAATAATAGAAATAATAATAATGGAAGAAATGAAGAAATGAATATTAATAATCAAGAACAAATAAATTTAAATAAAAATTTAAATAATAATAAAAGAGCAATTTCAGGAAATTCATCCAAAAGAAATTATATAAGTAGTCAATATTATGAAAATAATCCAAGAAAAAATGAAAAAAATGTAATAATTAATGATTTCATTAATCAAAATTCAAGAAATGATAATTATAATTCAAATTCAAATATTAATAATAATAATTATGTAAATCAAAACATTCAAAATAATTCTAATAGATATTTAAATAATAATATAAATGAACTTAATAAAAAAAATAATATTAATCATATAATAAATTATAATAATAATATTAAAATCCAAACAAATTCAAATAATAATAAAATAAGGAAATATTTAACAGATTCGAAAGAGAAAGATATAAATAAAAGTAAAGAAAATTCAAATATAAATAATGAAATAAATACATCTATAAAAAATTTATCAAATATTAACATAAGTCCCA
>JAJMZS010000544.1:0-25261 GCA_023807205.1 Isotricha prostoma | reverse complement strand
CTTGAAAATTATAAAATGAAATTATAAATTTCATAAATTATATATTTTTTATTATAGTGAAAATAAATCCATTTTATATAATATTAATTATATTTTTAATAAATAAAGTGTTTATAAATTAATTCATTAATATTTTAAGAAGATTTGAAAATGCAATAAGTCATTAATTAAATCATATTTATTTATATATATATCTCTTTATATATTTTAAATATAAATTACATTATTTATAATGATAAATTTTATTAAATTAATCTTATTTTTTAAGGAATTTATTTAATCTATTATTATTCTTCAATAAAATTTATTTGAAATTTTAAAAAAAATAAAAAAAAGTAAAAGTTTTTCAATAAGCACAAACTATAATAATGCTCAATAAATTTATAAAAAATATAAAAAAGATTAAAAATATATTAAAAACCAAAATAAATGATAATTGTTATAAAAAAATATATTTTTTTTCATTTTTTTAATCAGAAATAGGGTTCCTATTTTCCAGAATTATAATTTTCCCTATTTAAGGAATAACATAATCAACAGATTAATTATAAAATGACTGAGCAAGAAAATCAAGTAATAACATACGATGAAATGGGAAATCCCAAAACAATCCAACAAAATAATGAATTTACAACAAGTAATGAAAATGCTAGTAGTAATTATACATTAAACCAACAAGAAACAGTAATTATAAACAATAATGAAAATAAAACAACATCTCAAATAAAAGAAAATTGTTTAATAAGATTTAAAAACAAAAATAAAAAGTGTTTTATTTTTATATGTATTGTAATTTCTTTAGCCATATTAATAATACTTGCAGGTTTAATTACTTATATAGTAAAAAAAAAAAAAAATGATTATGGAAGTGGAAGTGGAGATGATGGTGATAAAAAAGGAATTTATGCATCAGATGGAGAAAAATTAATAGCAAAAATAAAAAGAGAAAAACATCAATGTTGTATTGTAAATGAAACAATATCAATAAAATCAAAACAAGTTGATAATGACAATATTTCAACTGAGAAAACAGAAAAACCTTTATATCATAAATATTTATTAAATATTTATGATGAAGAAAAAATAAAAGATAAACCAATTAAATATTATGCTTATGTTTTATTACTTAAAGAATTAGAAGGAAATTTACCTGACATTATTGCTGGAAATAATATTTTTGATTCAATAGAAACTGAAAATGCAAGAAATTTAAAAAAAGAATTATATGAAGAATATTTAAGTGAACATCAAGATTTAATTAATAATGAAGATGAAGATTTAAAGATTAAATATGGAAGAACTTTAAAAGAATTAGTATTATTAAATTTATCACCTTTAGTTAAATTTTCCTTTTTTGAAAATGGTACTGTTTATGAAATTTTAAAACCAAAAAAAATTGATGATTTATTATATGCAAATATTGAAAATTTCATTTGGAAAAATATACCATCTTTATCAGAAAGTTTATATACATCAAAAGAAGAAAATTCAAAAAGAAATTTAGAAGAAAAAGGAATAATAAGAGAATATTCATCAGATGATAAAGCAGAAACAGTTAATTTAAAAGAAATTGAAAAAACTTCTATTTCTTTTTCTGATTCAAAAGTAAACTCAGAAGTAAATTTTCAAATAGATAAAGAAGGAAATCTTAATGAAATAAATAGTTATGCAACTTTAGAAAGTATAAGTGATTCAAATAATCAAATTAAAGATATTCCAATTACAGGACCTTTTTCTAATAATGATATTCAAGATGAAGATCAAAATATTATTAAAAGTCCAGTTTTAAGTGTTTCTAATATTATTACAACTCAAATGAATTTAGAATCTATCACAATTAATGAAACTGTTAAAGATACTATTGAAAAAATAATTAAAGATGAAAATATTGAATTTGAAACTGTTTATTTAGTTGATAGTAATTATAATGGAAAAAATGAAAGAAGAAAAAATAATAAATTAAATTTAAGAAAAGAAGATAATTTATTTACTGGAAATTTAAGTGATTATCCTGATATTTCTCAATTAAAAAATTTAGCTGATTTAAATGGATTTACTGTTCCTATTATGTTTAGTTATTCTCTTTATAAATCTAATCTTGCCGGAGTTAAAGTTGGAATGAGTGCTTTAGTAAAATTTGATCCAAAGACTTTAACTTCTCATGTTAAATTAATTTTTAATACTAATGATGAACCTCCTCGTGTTATATTAGAAAAAACTGTAACTTCAACTATTCAAGGAAGCTTTGATTTAATGGATAAAGTGATTAATCAAGTTGCAAAAGATTTATTAACTTTATCTTTTTCTTTAGAAAGTAAAACTAACAAATGGGTTAAAAATATTAAAAATGAATTGACAAAAGTATCAAATTTTATTAAAAAATTTGATGATATTTCAAAAATTTTTATTGAACCTTTAAATAATTTAACTAAAAAAATTAAACAATATGATAATGATCAATTTGGAGAAATACATCAAAAAATAAATGAAACTGACGGTAAAATGAAACAATTAATACAGAATGTTTCATCAAATCCAATTATAGAAAGTAATGTCATATTAATTAAAGAAGAGACATCAAGTTCTTTTACTACTTTTGTTTCTGAATTACATCAAAATATTAATGACTTACATGAATTGATTAAAAGTTTTATTGAATCATTAATTAAATCTTTAACTGATCTTTATGGAAAACCAATTGATATTTCTATTTATTATTCAATTATTGAAGAATTAGATTTATGTTCAAATATTTATACATTTTTAGATGAAGTAAATTTAAGAAAATCAATTGAATTAGAAAAAGAAAATTATTCTTTATATATTAATGATATATTTACTCAATTAGAAATAGACAATATATTAATATTAAATGAAAATATTGCTAAAAGATTACAAACAAATGAAACTTTAAAAGAAAATATTGAAGAAAAAGATAGAAATGATATGATTAATAAATTAAATTCTTTTAGAACTCAGATTACAAATATAATTACAAAAATTAACTCACATATTGATGATTCATATAATATTGCAATTAATAGCTTATTACTAGATTCAATTAGTAATTATAAAAATGAATTTGAAGAAATAAAACAAAATTTATTAATAGAATTAGAAAATGTTGCAAATGGTGCAAATAATTTCTTATTCCATGTTAATGATCTTGAATCAGTTAATGAAATAAATACGAATATTTTTAAAAAGAGAAATGAATTATTTTCAAAATATATGATTAAAAAATTACAAAGTATTACTAATTCATATCTTACTAAAAGTAAATTAAATTCAATTGATAATGAAATTATAAAATATTCTGAAAAAATTATAAATGAATTTAGTACAAATAAAGACAATAATTTTTCAAATTTAAAAGGTTTAGTTGAAGAATTCAATTCAAAAGTAATGGAAATTGATTCAAATGATATGAATGCAACCTTATATTCAAATATATTTAATATTTTCAATGATACAAATTTAATTAATTCAATGTATTCTAATTATTATACAGAATTAAATCCAGAATTTCAAAAATTAAATAATACTTTTTTCAAACAAATTTTTGAAAAAAATTTAAAACATTATGTAATTGATCCAGTAGAATTAAAATATCTTTTATCACAAATGTTAGAAACTCAATTACAACAAAAAGATATTATAAACACAAAAATGACTTCTTTAATATATACATATATTAAATTAATGATTACTTATTCTTATCAAGATTTTATTAGTATAATTAAAAAAAATATTGATTATATTTCTAAGAATATTCCAAATGATAATTTTGAAAATGAAGCTTTAGAAAATGTAAATTATTTTAAAAATGAATATCAAAATTTAATAAATTATGAAAATTCGCAATTAGAAAATTTAATTAAATTAACAAATGAATCATTTAATTCAGATCCAACAAATTTAGACCCTTTAAAAATTTCTTCATATACTAAACAAAATGAAAAAACATTATCAATTTTTGTAAAACAAATATGTGATAATGTTAATACAAGTTATTATAATGAATATTTATATTTTAATGATGATGATATAATAGAATTAGATGCACATCAAAAAGAAAATTATTATAATGCAGTTTTTAGATATGGAGTAAATTATTTAAAATCTATTTTTTCTGAAAGTTCAACAATTGTTTCAAAAGATTCAATTCAAGGATTAAGTTCTGAATATTATGTTACTGAATATAATTCAATTGGAAATTATAATAAAGACCAAATAATTAATAGTATTATTTCATATTTAAGAGATTTAACAAATGAGGAAATGACTTTAATTAATCCTTATTTAGAAAATAATTTTAATGATATAAAAAATGTTATTGATAAAAATATAAATGAAGATATTATAAATGGTAAAATAAGACTAATAAATAGTAAAGTTTTTGTTATTGAAAATTCATTATTAAGAACAATTGATACTTTAAAACGAAATTTAATGGATAAAATAGATTCAGGTTTTTTACAAGAAGAAAAAGATTATGATGAAACTTTATATTTCTTAGATCTTGAATCAATTTTAAATAATTATAAGGAACAATATAATTACTTCAATAATATTCTTGATATAAATATAAATGAAACTCTAAATTTTATTAAATATAATGAAGAATATCAAATATTAATTAATAATTATATTGTAAATTCACAAGAAGAATTGATGACTTATTTCAAAAATATTATTTCAGAAACAACAAAAATATTCTCTGATTTCAAATTATTAAATTTGACTTTAAATTTTAGTAAAATTTCTCTTGATCATTTAGAAAAAGTGAATTCAAATTTGTTATTAAACAATCTCAATATAAATGAAATAATGTTAAATTCATTTAAAGATTTTATATATATAACTTTAAATGATAAACTTCAAGAAGTTAAAAATTCAATTCTTACACAGTTTAATACTTCATATAATATATTTGAAACTAATATTAACCAAAAAAGTGTAACACAAAAAGAAGATGCTCCATTCTCTTTAGAATATTTTTCAAAAAAATTAAATGATACTCTTTTAGATAATTTAAATATTTATATCACAGAAATTAAATCTACATTAAATTCAAATTACTTTTATAATTATATTAAAACTCAAATTAATAACAATTTAAATATTTTAGATTATGGAAAAAGTAATTCTTATGATTTGGATAATACATTAATCAGTAATGCAATGTCATTAAAAAAATTATGTGAAGAAAGATTTGAAAAAGAAAAAGTTTTATTAAATGAAAAAATTTATGAAATAATAGGTGAAAATTATAAAGATAATATTAATAATTTTATTCATTCTTATAGTTCAATTTATTTAAATAAAATATACGAAGAAATTTTCACTGATAGAATTTTATATCAATTAGAATATTCACAACTTCAAATTATAGATAATAAAAATTTCATATTAAATACAATTAATAAATTAAGTTCAGTCCAACAACCAATTTATAATTCATTAAATGAAATTTTAACAAAACTAAAAGAAGAATATTCTAATAATTTAATTAAAAGTACTGAAGATAATTTTTTTACTAATGTTGATGAATTTAATAATAAATCAGGAGAAGAAATTACTAAAATATTCATTAATGAAGCAACTAAATTATTAAATAGTGATAATTTTGAGAAAAATTTTAACAAAGTAATTATTGAAAATATACCAAAATCATTTTCAGAAGGTTTTTATAATGAAATGTTAGAATTTTATAAACAAACTCAAAATGATAATATTAATAATTTAAAGAATAAATTTTTAGTAGAAATAACAAATAAAGGGAAAGAAATAGAAAATTTAGTTAAAAATTGTGAAACTGAAATTCGTTCAAAACTACCTGAGCCAGGAATATATACTGATAATGATATTCTAAAAATTGAAATTAAAATAACAAATTTTATAGAAGAGAAAAATTCATTATTAAATAATAAAGAAAATAATATTTATATTAAAACAAGTGATAATAAAAAACAAGCATTAGAATCATTATTTTTAAATAAAATAAAAACTCCAATAAATGAAATTATATCTCTTTATAATAATTCAGACAATAATGTAAAAGACAAATTTAATAATGATATTTTATCATTTGGTGATTTTTCAGAAAATATAATTAAAGATTTAGAAATAAATTCTTTTATTGAAAAAACTCAAAATGCTTATTCAGTAATAGAAAATACAAAAAATGAAATAATTAATTATATTACTGATAAAGTTAATAATTTTTCAAAAAATATTGAAACTAATTTAGCTTATCATTTAAATAAATATTTTAATCAAAATAATGATAGAAGAAGATTATCTGCTTTACTTAATTCTAAAAATAAAAATAGAAAAGTAGAAGAAAAAGAAAATCCAAAAACAGATCTTATTTTCATAAAAAATAAATTTCCTGAAATTCAAGAAAAGCTTAAAATTTTAAGTAATGAAATTCAATTTTCAACTGAATTTATAGAATTTAATTCTCAAAAAAATATGTTAATATCAAAAATACAAAAAGGAATTGATCATTTAAAAGATCCAATTATATCATCATTAAATATTCTTAAAGATTATTTATCTGAAGAGCAATATAATTCATTTGAAGAAAATTTAAATAATCAAGCAGATAAAATAATTGAAGAATTGGAAAATTTATTAAAAGAAGAAAATAAAGAATTAACAAAAATATATAATAGTATAAATAATGATTATTCAACACTTTATGTAGAAGTAATAGTAACAATAAAAGCAATTATAGATACATTATTATTAACATACTTTGATAAAATATTCAAAAAAATAAAAGACATAAAAGTAAATGAAAGTGTAAATGGTAACTCATTAATAATAAAAAAATATCAAGAAATTATGTTTGGAAGAATAGTAACATTTAAAAATTCAGTATCAAATTATGGATATTCACATATGATAAATTTATTTTATAAAGATTATAAAATAAATATTAATATTGAAGTTTCAGGTTATTCTAATATTGATTCATATAATGCAATTACTAATCATAGATATAAATTAAAGGGAAGAATTGGTGATGGAAAAATTGGAATTAATGCAACTGAAGATTTAACAAATGGAAAAACTGATGTTGAAGCTTATATTCATAATAATGCTATAACTTATTATCATTATGAAAATTATTATTGTGATGAATGCATTCATAGAAGAAGAAGATTAAGAGGATTACTTAGAGCTTTATGTGGTCATTGGCATGATAGACAAAAAAATTTTAAAATTGATTCAAAGTTCAAATCAATTATAAAGAATTATTAATTTATTATTGTTTTATTATTTTTATAATGATTTATTATTTTAAAATTTTTTTTTTTTAATATATAAAATTAATAATATATTAAATATAGATATTTATCATCTTTTCTTGTAAATTAAATATATTAATTTATAAATATTTATAATAAATTAAAAATATAATCAAAAATAATAATAGTTTTATTTAGAAAATGAAAAAAAAATTGAAAAAAATTCAACCAATTAAAAGAAATTAATATGGTTATCAAAATAAATAAATAAAATTATATATTTTAATAAATGAAATTTTCTAAAACTGATATATATAAAAGATATTTATCAGAATCATCATCAAGATATAATAAAAATATTTATTTATCAAATTCAAATTATGAAATTCAACATCATAAAATAACAAATATTCATTGTGAGAATGAAGAAGAAAATAATAAAAATCAAGAATTAATAAATTTATTAAGAAATTCATATAAAAACAATTTAAATAAAAAAAAAAATACATTATTAACACCAAAACAAAAACAATCATCTAATAAAGAAAAATCATCTTTACCATCAGTTTTTGAAAATAATCCAAAACCAACAATAAATAATTATATAATTATTCCAGGAAATAATGAAAATTTAATAAAAAAATGTTTAGATTTAAGAAAAAATTGGAAAGAAATAACAGAAAAAAGTCAAAAGAAAAATCAATTGATTTGTAATTTATTTTGGACTCCATTATCATGGAGAATAAATTTTAAAGATTATTCTGCAGATAATATAAAAGAAATTAAATTTACAAATCATTTTGAATTTCATAATGGAATAACAAATAAATATAAATTATTTATTAATTTATTAAAATATTGTGAAGAACATTCAAAAGATTTATTTGACTTTTATCCTTTAACAATACCTTTTGAATTTGGTCATTTTTTTTTTATGGATCAAATGAAATCTTTTACTCATTTATTTAATAATATAAAAGAAATAATTGGAAATGATAAATCAAGAAAAAAATATTCAGAATATTTTTATTTAAATTCACATATATTAAATTTAGGTTTTAAAACAAAATTTTTTATTCCAAAAAATTTTTATATAGGAAAAAATTTATGGTTAGTTAAAGCAATAAATATGAATAGAGGAAGATATATTCAAATATGTAATTCAATTGAAAAAATAAATAGTTCAATAAAAAATTTTTACGCTGGAAATAATACAAATAAAAGTCAATTTAGTAAAAAAGCAATTGAATTTCATAGAAAACATAATGGTGGTCTTATTTCACATAGAAAATTTAAATTAAGAAATTTTAGTAAAAATTATGATAAAGATTATGTACAAAATAAAATTACTTTATCTTTAGAAGATAATATAAATAATGAGAATGATGAACAAAAAGAAAATAATAATAAAAACACAATGAAAAGAGTTTTATTACAAAAATATTTAGAAAATCCACTTTTATATAATGGAAGAAAATTTGATATGAGAATTTGGGTTTTATTAAATCATGAAATGAATGTTTATATGTTTAAAGAAGGTCATTTAAAAGCAACTAGTGAAAAATTTAATATTAAAAGTAATAATCTTTTTATTCATTTAACTAATTATAGTGTTCAAAAATATAATATTCATTTTTCTGAATTTGAATATGGAAATGAAATTTCTTTTCAGCAGTTTCAAAATTTTTTAGATAAAAAAATGGAAAATGAAAATAAAATGAAAATAGATTTTAAAAATGATATTTTACCAAAAGTAAAAAAGATAATAATGTTATCAATGGAAACAATTAAAGAAACTATAAATGAAAATCAAAGAAAATTTTGTTTTGAATTATTTGGATATGATTTTATTTTTGATAATGATTTTAATCCATATTTACTTGAAATTAATACTAATCCTGGATTAGAAGAATCTTCTCCTTTAATAAATATGCTTATTCCAAGAATGATTGATGATTTATTTAGATTAACTATTGATAAAATATTTGTACCTGATTATATTAATAATAAAACAATGAATTATATTTCTCCTTTTAAAGTAGATGGACATGATGATAAAGAAAATTTATGGGAAAAAATTGGTAATATTTATATTAGATATGAATTAAGGAAAATATTAAAAAAATAGTATTGGTTTTTTTTTATTTTTCTTTTTAATTTTTTTTTCTTAAATAATATTCTATTCTTATCATTTATTTTTTATTTTTTATTTTTCACTTATTATAAAAAATAATTAATGCTTTTAGGGTATTATAAATTATAATTTTAACCTTTCATATAATTAAATTGATATATAAATTAATAATAAAAAAATAATGTAATACAGAATATTTGTATTATATTATAATTTATAAATATATTAAATTTTAATTTAAAAATATAAAAAAAAAAATAAATAAATTATATAGATAAATTAGCAATAAAATAAAAATTAAAAATAAATAATATAATTGTTATTCATGTAAATTAAATATTTTTAATTAAAATATTTCCAATTATAAATTAATTATTAAATACAATAAATAATTATCAAAAAAAAATAAAAAATTTTAATTTACCCTGAAAATATATTATTTCCTAAAAATATGTCACAGGATCATTCACTCAATTCCTAATAAAACAAAAACCAAAAAATTAATCTCCTTTTAAATCATTAAAAAAATTTAACTTCAATAATCCTAAAATATAAAAAAACTGATAAATTTTCTTAAAAAAACATTCAAATCCAATAATAAAAAAATCTTTTAAAATAAAAATGTTGTAAAATAATTCAACTGTATTTGTTCAATAAATAAATATTTAAAAAATTTCGTATAAAAATCGAAAAATTAAATAAAATGATAATAAATAAAAAAGTAAAAAATGGAAAACCAATTCTATATATCATTACCATTAATCCAAAAACTTCATGATTTAAAACCAAATGATCCAGATTCAACATTAATTTCATTTATAGAAACAAATGGTCTTCCTTCAGTTCCTTCAGAAGACTTTTTAAAAATATATTTATACATACATCAAATGCTTATTCCATTCTATTCAATTTTATCAAAAATAAAAAGTGAAGAAGTAAAGAAAGTTCTAATGGATTCTTTAAAAGAAAATATTTTACTTTTATCTGATATTGAAAATAAACATTTTAATTTTGATTTAATATCAAATAATCTAAAAGGAAAAATAACTGAAAAAAGTGATGAAAATGAAATATCAAAAATACCAATTTTATTAAAAAGTGATGAACCAACATCAACTGGGAAATTTATATTAAATGACAATTTAGTTAAATTAGGAGAAAAAGGAAAAGGAAGATTAGACATTTATGTTAAAGCACATATAATAAAAAGTATAATTTTATTTTTAGGAATTTCTGAATTAAGTGCTTTTACAACTAATTTTCAAACTATGGAAGATGACTTATTAAAAGTTTTTGATACTGCAAATAAAGAAAAATTCACTATTGAAAAATATAATGATATGGTTAATTTATTTTCTAATGGAGAAAAAAGAGATGAATGGTATAAAATTTTACCACAATTAAAAAAATTATTAATTATTTTCCAAAATGTAAATGATAATGAATCAATTGAAAATTTAGAAAGACTTTTTATTCAATTATTAGGTCATTTTGAAAGAGAATTAAGAAATGAAGCAGTTAAACTTTTAACTGTAATTTATGATGAATGTAATTGGGAAGAAAAAAATGCTTATAATATTAAAAATATTAAAATTAAAATTTTAGAAGATGAAATTTGTTTAGAATTAGATATTAAAAAGAGTGATTATGCTGAACAACAAATAGCACTTATATTAAATTCTCCTTGTGAGAATGAAAATGTAAAAGGAAATGTAATAACATTTTTAAAAGCACAAAATGAAAAAACTGAAGGTGATGTAACTAAATTTGTATTCCCAATTGGAAAAGTTACAAAATGTGGTTATTATGATTGGTATCTTGCAAAATTTACAAATGGAAGATATTCAAATGTTAAAATTTTAAAAGATAACGAAGTTATTGATGGTAAAGGTCGTTTTATAGTATTAGATAAAGATATAAAAGATTTAAGTGTCCATGAAGTATTTTGTGATTTAATTGATGCTCGTATTGATAAAGGACAAGGAACAATAACTCAAAGAGGTTCATTTAAAACATTAGAAAATAAATTAGATGAATATAATCATAGATATGTTAATTGTTTATATATTATGGGAGCACTTGAAAGAGATAATGATGTTACTTATGATGAAAATACAGGAGAACCACTCGATTTTGGAAATAGAGAAGCTAGTCCAATGGCTATTACTTGTAGAAGTGCTGTTTCTTCTTTATTAGGAGGTGATAAAGCTTTTAGAAGTCTTATGGGAAAAGCTAAGAGATTATCTATGAAAGTTATTTTAGATTCTCTTGCTAGAATATCATCAAGTAGACATTTTAGAGCTTATAGAGATATTCTTTTATATTGTTTAGATAATAAAGGAAAAAAACAAATTTGTTATGGTACTGATGGTGCTTCTGTTCAATATGAAGATTCTGCTGTTTTAAATTATAGAAAAAAAGCTGCTTGGGATTTATTAATTAATGAAATTAAAAGTTTAATTGAAAAATATGGTATTGATGGTGTTCATTTAGATAATTGTCAAGCTTGGCCTCAAATTATGGAAATTGATGCTGCTGAAATGTATAGAATTGATATTGATGGTAAAGCTGCTTATACACCTATGGAAATTTTAAATGGTGAAGTAGTTATGCCAAATGAAGAAAGTGGTTTTTATAATAGTGATTCAGGTGAAACATATGCAAATCCACTTTTAATAAAATTAACTAAATCAATATGGAAAGATTATCCTAATTTTGTATTCTTTGGTGAATGTTGGTTAACTGGTCGTTTCACAAAGAGACATGTAGTTTTAAGTAAAAGTGGTATTATTCCAAGAATGTATACATTACCAATATTATTAAGTGAAATATTAGGTAAGAAAATACAAAGAGATGGTCGTATTGATAAAATTCAACCTAGAAGTGTAGAAACAATTAAAGATTGGTATAATGAACATTATAAAGAATTACCAGAAGGTGCCATTTTAATTCAAAGTTCAAGTGGTCAAATTTGGCCATATCCAGCATTATTATATGGAAGAGGAAATTGGGCTGCAGTTGACTTACTTTTTACTTTACCTGATGTTCCTATGACTTTTATGAATGAAATAGATGGTGAAGCTTATAGAGTTAAAATTGTTAATGTTTACGAAACTAAAGATAATAAATCTAGAAGTGCTTCTACTACAAATTTATCATCAAAGAAAAGAAGTAAATCACTTATGAAATTAATTGAAAGTAAACAACAAGAACAAAGAGAAAGAGAAGCAACAAAAGAAAATTCTGAAAATAATTCAAATACTTCTTCAGTTACTAATTTATTAAATTATGTTCCTTCATTTGATTTAAATGAAAGTATTAGTACTTTAATTCAATTATCAGGTGTTGAACTTAGTAAAGCAGTTGAAATTGAATTTAAACAACAACAATTAGTAAATGAATTAGGACCTCAAACTGGATTTGATTTGACTAAAATTAAATTCCATTATGATCATAGGAGAAAAATGAGATATACACATGAATGTTTAAGAAGAGGAAAATTAATTTATTTAAATGCTCTTGATAGTAATGGTAAACAACATTATGGTGTATTTGCCTTTGCAAGACAAACTCCTGATGAAACTGGTATTTTTGCAATTAACTTTACTGAAAATCAAACAACCTTTAAATTAGATCTTACTAATCTTTTAAAAGTTACTGATGCACAAGGAAATGTTACAGATGAAGAATTGAACTTTAATTCAATTTGTTATATTGAAAATTGGTTTAGTGAAGAAAAAGGAGATTTTTACTTTGTAAGGGAATTAGTTCAAGGACATGTTAATAGGAAAATTGATCCTTATTCTACTATATGCTTTGGATTTTCTATTATTCCATTTAATGGTGAAAATTATAAATATATTATTGAAAGATCTATTGCAAGAATGATTAGTGAAATTAAAACAAATGGACCTTCTGTTGACAGTTATCAAGTTTCTTTACAATTAAGAGAAATATTAGAAAAGAAACTTCCTTTAGAAGAATTTGGTAAATGGATGAATTATATTTTCGGTTTATTAGATAAATATAATATTTCCTTTGAAGAATATATAAGAAAATTAGGATTTATATGGACAGATGAAAAATTAAGTACAGAATTCTTCTCATATTGTTTCAAAACTCAACAATTAAAAGATGCTTTAGCAGGTTCACCAAATGCTAAAATTCCTGAAGTAGCATCAAATATGCTTAATTCAAATGTCTTAGGTCCAATTTGTTTCATAACTCCAGAATTAGGAAGATGGAGTACAGTTGGTGGATTAGGAGTCATGGTTGATGAATTAAGTCAAGGTTTACAACAATTAGGACAAGAATTAATTATGATATCACCATATTATGATAGAAATAGAAAAGGACAAAGTGATTATTTAGCAAATGATCCATTTAATATAAAATATTTACAAAATACAACAGTTAAATTAGATGGTGAATATACATTTGGTGTTCATATGGGTGAAGGTAATGGTGGTATTAAATACTATTTCTTACATAATTATAAAATATTCCCTAAACCATATCCAGATGGATCATGTGAATATACTTTAAGACAAATATGTTTATTCTGTAAAGGTTCACTTCAATTACTTTGTGATTTAAATAAAATTCCAGCTGTTGTTATGACTAATGATTGGTTTACTGGTTTAGCTGCTGCTTATGCTAAAAAAGGTCATTTTGGTGATACATTTAATGGAACAACATTCTTCCATATTTGTCACAATTTAGAACCAACTTATGAAGGTAGATTATATCCATCACCAGAACAAGGAACATTAGATTATATTCATCAATTACCAACTGAAACTTTAGTAGATCCATGGTGGAAAAATACAGTAATTAACCCAAGTCGTTGTGCTTTAATGGTAAGTGATCAATGGGGAACAGTATCTTATTCTTATAGAGATGAATTATTAAATACATCACCATTATCACCAATTCTAAAAATGAAACCACAACCATTTGCATTCCCTAATGGAATCTTCAGAGAAAAGAGACTTCAAGCACTTAAAGAGAAAGCAGGAGGTGATCGTAATGAATGTAAAAGATATATTCAAAAGAAATATTTCGGTTATGGTGACGCAGATTTCAATGTTCCAATTTATTCATTTGTAGGTCGTTTAACTCAACAAAAAGGAGTTTTAATGATATTAGATGCAGCTGAGGAAATAATAAGAAAAACAAATGGTAAAGTTAATATTCTTGTTGGAGGTATGGGTTCACCAAGTGATCCATATGTAGCTGCTTGTATTGGAAAGATAAATTATTTAAGAGGAAAATATCCATATGCTTTCTGGGCAGATCCAAATGAATTCTTTACTGATGGTCCTAAAATTAATTTAGGTTCTGATTTTGGTTTAATGCCTTCATTATTTGAACCAGGTGGAATAGTCCAACATGAATTTTTCATAGCAGGAACACCAGTTATTGCATTTAAAACAGGAGGTCTTAGAGATACAGTTTTTGAATATCAATGGGATACAAATACTGGTAATGGATTTACATTTGAAACTTATACTCCAGGTGATTTAATTTATGCTATTTCAAGATCACTTGATTTATTTGCTAATAAAGAAAAATATGAACAATGTAGAAAAAATGCTTTTAATAGTGCAATTGATGTAGCTACTGTTTCTCGTGCTTGGTGTCGTGAATTTTATAGATTGAAAAATAAAATCTTTTTCAATACAAAAGAAGCTTTTGAAGCTAAATTACAACCTGGTGAATTAGAACAAGCAGCAAATGAATTAAAATCACTTCAACCAAATGAAGCATATGTTCTTGGAAAGAAAGAAACTGAAGAATTTGCAAAGAGACAAGCAGAAATGCTTTCAAGTAAAAAAGCACAAATGTTTACAATTGCTCCTCCAAGTGTTATTGTAGATGGAGATATTAGAATTCCAATGACTTTCTCTTATCAACCTGATGGTGAAAAACCACAAAGTGTTCAAATTTGTGGTTCTTTTGATAAATGGCAAGTAAGACATCCACTTAAATGGGATGATATTGCTATGAAATTCACTGTTACTTTGAAAATGAAAAGAGGAAAATATTTTTATAAATATATTGTTGATGGAAAATGGGTTGTTAATAATAAGGAACAAACTTATCAAGAAAGTGATGGAATTGTTAATAATATGATTAATCTTTAAAAAATTGGTTTTTTGGATTAAATTTATATAATTATTTAAAAATTATTTATATTAAATAAGGTAATTTTTATTTGATCTAATCAAATTATAAACTAAGAAATTTAATTTATTTTATTTTTTTATATTTAATATTTTTAAAAAAAAATAAAAATAATTTAAATAAAACTAATTTATAAATAATAAAATAATAAAAGAACTAATTCATTGTATAACATACGATAGCAAAAAAAATCTTAATTAAAAAAACCCTAAATTAACATTCATTAAAAAAATAAGGTGGAGCAGGAACATTACTTTGTACAGTACAACCTCCAACATGTAAAAGTGAAACAGCAGCATAAATATTACCTCCTTTCAATTCTTCATCTCTAAAAGCAACTCCTAAATATTCACCATCTAAACCAAAACTTAAAATTCCTTTATTCATATCTAAAAAAACACCTAAAGTACCATTTTTTTTAAATTTTTTACCATAAATTTCTCCAGTTGCATTATTTCCATGTCTTAATTGTCCAATACCATAGAAAGCCCATCCAAAATCATAATCACAGAAAGAAGTATCATAATTAAAATTTAAATTTTTAGTGACACCAATTTTTAATTCATTTTCAGTTCTTCTATCAGCAATAATTTCAAAATAATGAATTCCAGAAGTAAAAGGAATATTAGAAACAATTGATTTAAAAGCATAACAACTTTCATTTAAAAATATACTTTCTCCATTATTATAAACTTGAATACCTTGTCCTTTATTTATTGTATCCCATTTAAATTCAGTTAATCCTGGTGCATAATCTAAATCATTAATTTGTGCTTGTGAATCACCTGAAATTGCTCTTATTATATTTTTTAAGTTATCTATTCTTTTTTTACATTTTTTATGAATATTCATTTCTAAAGTATTTGATACAAAATTATGAAACCAATTACATAATTCATTTATATCTGTATTATTTTTTACTTTTTCTTGAAATATAAATGAATATTTACACATTTCTGAACAAAATTTATATTCATTTCCATTATCATCATTATATAATATTTGCTTTTCTGTTCTTTTTAAACATTTTTTATTTTGACATTTTGGTAATCCACATATTAATTCATGTGATTCATATTTTTCCAAAGACATAATTTTTAAACAATCTTCATTTGGACATTTTACTTCTAAACATGAAAGAATATTTCTTATTACTTTTCCAATTGGATGAAAAGAAAATTGGATTTCATTACATAATGGACATTTATCATATTTTTTATTGTTATTTGAATTTTCAATTGTTTGATTTATACAATTTGAACAAAAAAGTGAACCACATGAACTACATTCACATGGACTTCTTACTACGTTGTTACAAATGGAACATAGGAAATCTGGATTTATTGCATTTTGGAATATTGATTTTGGAAATCCTGTTTTTGTATTTTGTTTTATTGACATTTTTTATTTTTTTTATTTTTTTTTTAGGGTTTTTTAATATAGAAATTTCTTTATTATCAGAAATTATTCCAATATTTTTATAATATATAATATTTAATTTAATAATGAATTTTATATTATTATTTTTGATTTTTTTTTATTTTTTTTTATTTTTGAATTTTTTATTTTAATAAATTCTTTAAAATTTAGAATTAAAGAATTTGATTATTGAATAAATAAATTGAATTTTAAAAAATAACAAATTTGATGATTTATGATTTTAATGAAATGATTCGTTATTGTGTTTAACAAATGATAAAATTTTAGGGTTAAATTTTTTTAGTATTATTATGCTCAATAGATTGAGTTAAATGTGTAATACTCATATAGGAATTTTTTAAAAAAATTCATTTCTTCTTGATTTTTACAAATATTTTTCTTTACCATTTTCAAATCCATCAACATGAAAATCAACTTATCATATCCATTAATTGAATCACCCTTTTTCAACCAATAAATAAATTAATCCTATAACAGGAATAAATAATTTTAATTTTCAAATTCTTATATAATTTCTATTTTTATTATTATATTATCAATAATAATTAAGAAAATTTATAAATTATATTAAAAAAAATTATTTAATTAATTTTACTAAAAATCAACATTTATTTAAAATAAAATACAAAAAAATAAAAAAAAAATAAAAAAAAACCTAAATAAAAAAAAAAAAAATTAAAAAAAAAAAAATGATAGGAGTAATAATCCCAGGTTCACCAATAATAACAGGAGGTCCTTTAACTTCAACAAACGTAGCAATAGACATTCAAAATCCAAGAATAATAAACAACATAACTTTATTCCAAACAGAAGCCTTACCTGATGGTACAGGTGCTGCATTATACTATTCAACTCCACCATATGAATCACTTCAATTTATTGGATGTGTATGTAATATAAGACCAAGTGATATTTTTTATACTGGATGGTCTTTAAATCCTAATGTTAATACATTTAATCAAATTAAACTATTAGTCAAATTAGATAAATTAGATAATATTAAAATGGCTTTTGAAGATAAAATTAAATTTGATATTAATCAAGAATTTGCTAAAAGAGTTGCTAAGAATTTGTATAATTATTTAGATAGTTTTAATCAAAATCAAGATCCTAGTAAAAAATTATTTGTTGTTCCTATTAATTCTTTAGAAAGTTGGTATGATAAGTTTATTCAGAAATATAATATTGATCCTAATTTTTTGATGAAGACTGATATGTAATTTTTTTTTGCTTTTTTTTTGGTTTTTTTTCGCTTTTTGTATATTTTTTGAATTTTTTTTTTCTAGAAATTTATTAAATTTAAATTTATTTTTTTTTAGAGATTAAAATTAAAAATAATTAATAAAAAAAAATAAAAAAGTTTTTAAATAAGAATTAAATTAAATTAATAACAATATATTAACTTAAAAAAAATGAACAACATATTTATGAACAATTCAGAACATAATGATTCATTTCTTGATGAGAGTAAAATATCTCAAAAAACAAAAGGTTCAGCAGAAAGAGAATATGAAGAGTAAAATTAATAAATTTAATTTAATATTATAATAAAAATAGATTAAATTCTCTAATTGAACATGCAAGAGAAAAAAATGGGAATATATCAGGATTAAGTAATTCAAAAGGTGAGAATTCAATATCAATAAATACAACTCAAGAAATTTGGAAAGAAAAAGGAAATAAACAAGATTCAAATAAATTTGTTGAAGAATTAGAAAAATTAAAAAATAATCCAAAGTTAAAAAATCATAAAAAAGAAAAAAAAAGTAATTTGGAAGATTTTAATGATGAAGATATTGATGAAAAAGTTACTCAAGTTAAAAATACTCAAATTCAACAAATTAATCCTTCATTTATGATGAATGAAAATAATATTAGAATGAATAATAATAATACAAAAAATAATTCTAATAATATAAATAGTAATATGATTAATGGCAAATTTAATAAAAATAATTATCCTACTCAAAATACTTATACAAGAAAGCCAAGTAATAATTTTAAAATAAATTCAAATACAAAACCTCAAAATATAATAAATCAAGAAAATAATAATATAAACAATAATATGAATATAAACAACAATATGAATATGAATAATAATATGACTATTAACAATAATAAGAATATAAATAATAACATGAACAATAATATGAATATGAACAATAATATGAACATGAATAATAATATGAATATTAACAACAATAAGAATATGAATAATAATATGAATAATAATATTAACATAAACAATAATATTAACATGAACAATAATATGAATATGAATAATAATATAAATAATAATGTAAATAATAATAATATGAATTATATGCAAATGATGCAAAACATGAATATACCAAATAATTATATTTATACTCAACAACAAAATATAAATGTAAATAATAATAATTACATAATTAATAATGCAACAAATATTCAAAATAATATGATATCAAAAAATACAAATATGAATTCAAATATGAATTTTAATTTACCTCCTCAAATGATAATGCAAAATTATGTAAATCAACAGATTCAACAAAATTACATAAACAATAGAATATTTCAAAACATGCCTCAAATAAATATAAAAACAAGTACATCATCAAATGATAAAAAAATAAAAATAGAAGATATAATAAGTGGAAAAGAAAAAAGAACAACATTAATGTTAAGAAATATACCAAATAAATATACTTTAAATAATGTAGTTGAAGAAATAAATCCTTCATTTTGGGGAAAATATGATTATATAAATTTACCAATTGATTATGAAAGAAAATTAAATTTAGGATATGCTTTTATTAATTTTGTTGATCCAATGCATATTATTTTATTTTATGAAACTTATTATATGAAAAAATGGAGTAGATATAGAAGTGATAAAAAAATGGATATGACTTATGCAGATAAACAAGGAAAAAAAGATATTAATTGTAAAGATGAACAAACTTATTTTGCTATTGAAGATAAAAGATTTAATTTTAATTCATTACAACCTAAAATTGAAATTCCTGTTTGTCATTTAGATTTTTTTAAAAGAATTCATCCTAATAGTGTTTGTGTAATTGAAGATAAACATGGAATTTATAATGATAAATGCTTTGTTGTTAAGCATTTAGGAAAAAAATAATTTTTTAATTTTTTTATATTTTTTTTAAATTAGTTGTTAATTATATAAATATGTGAAATTTATATATGTTCTTTTTTAAAATTAAAAAAGAAAAAATAAATATTTAAATCTTTTTTTATTATTTTTAATAAGAAATAAAAAAAAAATTAAAATTTTTTTTAAAAATTAATTAATATCTAATTTAAATTCATTAATACATTCAAATACTTTTATATTGGATACTTGGGCTTTTAATTTATCATATTCTGCATTTTCTTCATTTGTTATTTCACAACCACCAAACATAACAATTTTAATATATTTATTTTTTAAAATTTTTTTTATTGATGCATCAATCTCATTTTTAGAAATAGTATCTTTTGAATTTTTATAAAAAATAAAAGTTTTCAAAGAAAAACTATTTGAAATAGCATTTGATAAATTACTTAAAAAATTAGATGAAATAATAAAATTTCCTAAAATTAAATTATTAACATTTCCTTTATTTACAATATCAACAATATAATTTTCAATATCAGAAGATAATTTAAGTTCATTTTGACTATTTTCTGCAATAACTATTAAAGTTTTAATATGATAATTATCTTTAATTGATTGAAAAGCTTTATTAAAGTCTTTTATTTCTTTTTTATTAGCAATATCACTTTTAAAACCTAAAATAAGAGTTTTTAAATTATTATTACAAGCAATAATTTCACTTAATTTTTCACAATGATTGAAATCACAAATTTGAAGATTATCAATAATAAAAATAGAACATTTAACTAAAAAATCCTTATTATATTTTAAATTATAATAGCAAGAATCAGTTAAAACATCATCAAAAATTTTTTTTGGATTATTATAATTTAAAATTGCATTTTGAATATTTGGATAATCATCAGTAAAAACAATATTAACAATATCTGTAAAAGTTTGATTACCATATTTTTTTAATAACATATCTGAATAATTTTGGATTTTAACTTTAATTTGTTCTTGAATATTGAATTCAGTTAAAATATTTGCATTCTTTAATGCTTGAGCAACCATCATTTCTCTTATTGCAATTTTTATTTCAGATTCAGAAAATTTTTTATCTTTAATTGAATCTTTTATATTATTATATAATGTATTTATTCCATTTAATGAAGGGTCTTCACTTTCTAATATTTGATCTTGTTTTTCTTGAGGTAAATTATTTAAGATTTCATGTCTTTTATTATATTTTTCTCTCTCATTTTTAAATTTTGAAGAATTGTAATCATATTCTGATTTTACTGGTTTATTTCCTCCTCCTCCCATTCTTTCGTTATTTAATAAATTTTATTATTTTTATATTTAGTAGATTATATTAAATATAATAGTTTTTTTATTTTAATATTTTTGACTATTTTAAATAATATATTTTATTTTTAAAGCTAATATATTTTTTATTTTTAAATAATTAAGACAAATTTTAATAGAATAAAATATTTAAAATTTATTTATTTGTTAAAAAATTATTAATTATAAATTTCCTAATGAAGAAAAATAAATAAATAAAAATGATTAATAAATATAAATATGGAATTTTTAACTCTAAAACAAATCGTTTACATAAAAATTCTGTAAATCAATTAAATTTAAGAAGAATATTAACTCAAAATAACTCAAAAAATAAAATTAATATGAATGATGATTTATCATTATATCATAAAACAAATATAAATAATAAAAATAAAGATATAACTTCAAGTTTTAGAAAAACATTAATTATTTCAGAAAATTCATATTCAAGTAAAATAAAAAGAAAAATAAATAGTTTATTAGAAGATATTCAAACGACTCAAGATAGTATAACAATAATTCCAGCAACTGCATTAAAGAAAAGAATAAATTCATTTCAATTAAATTTAAATGAAAATGATGTAAAAATAAATTCAAAGCAAGCTACACCAAATTCAAAAAATAAATTAATAATTCCATCTTACTCAGAAAGACAAGAAAGAATAATTGATAAATGGAAAAAAATTTATGAAGATTTAAATAATTTTTCAAGTAATAGTTCATCAAAGGAAAAAATTAAAGAGAATTTTAAAAAATATTATACTTCAAATAAAAATAATTTTCAAATTAGAGAACCAAACTTTTATCATAAAAAAAATAATTCTCAAAGAGAACAAATAACTTCTCCTACTTGTGATATGATAAATTTAACAAGAAAAATGTTAGAAGTAAAAATTTCTAATGTTTTTTTGAAAAAATTAAATGATGAAAAAAAATGTTTTGATTATAATAAATTTACTGATTATGAAAGAAAATTTAAAATAAAAAATAAAATTAATTTTATTAATAAATTTAGATTTGGTGATTCTTTTGAAAATCAATTAAATAATGATAAACAAAAAGAATATGAAGATAATACTCTTAAAATAATGGAAATGATGAAAAATAGAATTGAAAAAAGAAAAAATGAAGTTGTTGAAGATATAGATATTAATATTGATGATGATAAGGAGAAAAAAAATGAAAAATAAAAAATATAATAATTTTTTATATATTATTTTATTATTATTATTAACTAATTTTTTTGTTTATATTACTATTTTATAGGATTAATAATGAAAATAACAAATAAAATAATATAAAAATTTAATAATAGAGAATATTTTAAATATTTTTTTTTTGTTTGAAATTAATAATTTAAAAGAAAAATAAATTAAAGAAAATTTAAACAAAAATAAGAATTATTATGAAAAAGGTTATTCAAATTTTTTTCTTTTAAACATTTAAATTCTTTTAGATTCTTTTTCACCTTCCTTTTTAATTTAATTTTAATATTTACACCCTATAATTAGAATATTTAATCAATTTACTGCCTTTTTTATTATTAATTATTTTTATTACACCCTAAAAATAAATAATTTAAATACACACTAAAAATAAAAGAAAATTATACTTTAGGCTATCTTTAAAAATATTTTAACACACTAAATTATATCAAAAGTTTTATACAGGCTAAAACGTTTAAATTAATAATTACATCCTAAGAAATTAAAAACTAATTTTACATCCTTAAATATTTATCAAATAATTACATCCTAATATTATCAAAGATGATTTACACGCAAAAGAATTATAATTAATTATACACACTATAGAAAGTTTAATATAATTTTACAATCTAATTTAATATATAATTAATAGTCTACAAGCTAATAAAAATAAATCCAATTTTAATTTTACAGCCTATTTTTTTATCATGAGTTTATAATACCCACTAAATATTGATATATAAAAATTATAATACTCTCTAAAAAACTTTAATAATATTTTCAAACAAACTTAAAAATTATCAAAATTATATTACATCCTTTTAGATTTTAATGTTTTTATACTTCCTATATTTTATTAATAATTTTACTTCCTATATCTTTAATACTATTGTTTTACATACTAATAATAAAAATAATTATTTACAAGCTATAGATATTAAAATGTTTAACGTCCTAAAATGATATAAATAATATATTTACTTCCTAATTTCAATGAATATTTAATTTTTACTTGCTTAAATTAGAAAACTAATTATTTTACCCACTATAATTATATTATAATTAAATTAACATTCTATAATTATAGATTATATAATTTTTAACTTCCTAGTATATTAATATTTTATTTACTCTCTAAAATTATAATAAATATTATCATTTGACAGTCTTAAATTAATAAATAATAATATTTACATCCTGCTTATTAATAATATTATAATTACTAACTAAAATTTAAAATAATTATAGATTTTACAGTCTATAACAGTTCAATTTTATTTTTACTTTCTATAAATAATTATGATTATTTTTATACCCACTATAATATAATAGTTTTATTTTTACTCTCTAATAATTTAATATAATTTTTTACGAACTTTAAATTTTAGTAATATCTTAATTTACGACCTTTAAATACATCAATATAATATATTTACTCCCTATTAAGTTTATTTTTATAATTTTTTACATCCTTTAATATTAAATAATAATTATTTTACTTTCTAATTTATTAATAATATCATTTATACATCCTAAAATAATAAAATATAAATTTTTATTTTCTATCATATATAAATAATATTGTTTTACTTGCTAATAAAAATATAATCATTTTCTTACTTGCTATATATAAAAATAAGATTAAGATACTAACTAATGTAATGAATATTTTTTACAATCTAAAAAAATATATAATATTTTTACAGGCTATATTATAATTAAATTATTATTACTTCCTAAAATTATTCTGTTTTTTTACAAACTAATTTAATAATTTTAAGCTTTTTACTTCCTTTGGATTATCTAAAAAATACTCCCTTAAATTTATTTTAGGTTATATACTTTCTATAAATAAAATAATATTTATACCCACTTTCCAAAAGCCATTAAATATTTATTACCAACTATATTTTTATTCATATAATATACTAGAGTCTAATATTTACTAAAAATTAATATACTTTCTATTTATTTTATTATGATTTTAGTTTTACACACTAAATAATTTTTATTTCATACATTCTAAAAAGTAAAAATCATAAAATATACTTTCTAAAATCAAAAATTTTTTGTATACACACTAAAAAAATAAAAATAAATATACACTAATAATTAATCATTTTATTATACACTAATTGCCATTTATCAGCCATTTTTTATTATTTTTAATTTTTTTTTAATATATTTGAAATAAAGAATAAATTAATGATTATAAGCTAATTTTAAAGTTTATGAAATATTTTTCAACCATAAACATAAATGTTTAGAAAATTATAATTTAAATTATATTTTTGAATATATGTTCAATATATTTGTTTTTATTCTTTTCAATACAAAATTTGATTAATTTTTTATTGTATAATTTATTGTAAATCTATATTTGTTATTTTTCATATTATGAAAAAATTATTAGAATAAAAAATTATTGTATTTTTATTTAGTTATATATATTCATATTTATAAATAAAATAAATTTTGAAAAACTTTTAAATTAACTTAATAATTTTATTTTATTAAAAAAATTTTTTTACTTATATAATGAAAATTCAAATTAAATTATTTTAGGAGTTTTGGGGATTGGGGATTGGGGATTGGG